>APFE030155178.1:0-63751 GCA_000404065.3 Pinus taeda
CCACTACACCAAGCCACAAAGGATATCATATTAACTTAATTTTGGATCCAACTGCCACTCGTGCAACCCAAAAAGACTTGATTACATTTAATTCCAGCATAAGTTAGGTTTAGAAAGCCTTTTTCCTGCAGACCTATTTAGGTCGGTTGTAACAAATGACTTTAGATATTTTGCTTATATATACCACCCTGAAGAATGGAGTAGGGGTTGGTTGGTTGGTTGCTTGTTTGTTCTTTGTTAGCTCAATATTTCAAGCAAAGACTCGCACTGTAAATGTGATATTTTCTATAATCAAAGACTGTTGAAAGTATGGATTCTGAATCTATTTGTTGTGCCCTATTGGTCAAGGAGTGACTATGGAATTCTTGTGCCTCAACATGGTTCAATAAGTGTTTCTTTAACTCTGTTTAATCTTTTATGTTTGTGTCATCGTCAATCCACCATCTAAGTGGCAGAAAAGAAGAATAGTTTAGGATTTGCTTGGCTGCACCCTAGGCTCAATTTCTGCAATTTCTCTATGTTTTCATCAGGAATAGTTATGAACATGTATACTTAAATTATCTTGTTTATGGTACTTCTTTCACATATGAATGTTAGTTTAGGAATTCTTAACTGCTCCTAAATAACCATTCATTCACTTCTCCTCCCTATCAGTTGGTGAAAGATTCTTGATTTCCCTTCATCACTGATTATCATTCCATCTATTCAGCAAGTTGGTAATTGTCCCATGTGTAGCTATCCCGCTCCATAATCCTCTTGTGACCAAGAAAACGCAACAAAAAACCTTAATCCATGACTCCATGCCCAATGGTTTGAAACTTATCAGAATTTCCCTTGCCTCTCTACTTGGAATTATCTGCCTCACAATCATCTTCCATCCAAACAAAAAATCAAAACCCTTGAACTCAAAAACTAGCCTAAAATCAGCCTCAACAAAGCTAAATGGTTTGAAACTTACCACACTATGCATTGCCTCTTTACTTGAAAGCATCCTCTTTCCATCCAAACACCACCCAAACACAAACAAAATTCCTTGCACCCAATAACTAGCCTAAAATCATCATCAACAAAGCTAAATCATTAAGAGAGAGCCCTCTCTGATTGCAGGTGGGCTAGAACCTGCAATCCAAAGATTGGTTTGTGGTTACCTCGGCCGTATCCCTTCAAGAGCTTAGGGACAACCTGAGTGATAACATAATGGCGACTCCGCTGGGGATTTCCTCAGATAATCTCACAAAACCAGTCTAAAGCTCCACAGAGGAAGAAACCGACCTTAAAAGGTTCGTTTGACCTGTGTTCTTAGAAAATTTCCCAAGAAACAAGTTAGAAGCTGGCTCCCAAGAAACATTCGCGCCACACCAGATTGAATCCAGACCCGAATCCCCTTGTTGTTTTTGAAAACCCTAACATAATCCCTAAAATCCGCAAAAAGCAAGAGCAGCAAGAATATTTTACTGCTTCTATTCCCGAAACAGTTCTACCTAGTAGTTTCGCAACCCCTGTCAAAGTTTTTTTCTGCTCAAACCCTTCTTCCCCGTGCTCATCATTCACTTCCCCAACCGCTGTGTCTGTGTCTACACCTCCATTCACTGCAAATACTACCATTACCACTCCTAGTATCCCAGTCACTCCAGTCGTTCCCCTTATCCCTGTTGTTCGTCTTATCCCTGTTAATATGGCCAATAGATATGCACCCTTACAGCTGCCTGCCAATCCCGAGGCTATGCCTCAGGACTATCAGACAAAAATTACCTATTTTGATGGCACAAATTCCTGCACAGCCCTACAACATACCAAGAAAATGTAGGATTACTTTGAGAGTTATGAGATTGATGATGACAGTGTGAGAATGAAGATTTTTATCCAAAGTTTGATCGGCGATGTCAGAACCTAGTTTAGGGCACTTACACCCAATTCCATTTTAAATCCAGAAGCCTTATACCAGACATTTATTAACAGATGGGAGAAAAAGAAAGACCCCTTGCACATACTATCTGAGTATGATACTATCAAAAGAGGACCTCAAGAGGCTATCTTGGATTACTGTGCAAGGTTTAATAATGTTTACAATGCAATACCTCAAAATTTGAGACCTCCGCCTGATCTTGCTTTATACAAATTCCCTGATGGTTTTGATGCTGAGATGTCATATCAGTTAAGGGAAAGAGCCCTTCAAAGCCTTGCAGAGATGCAAGATGTTGCTGTCAGTGTGGAGGCAGACCTAATTGCCAAAAGAAACAGAGCCAGAACCGAGAGAAGAACCACTTTCAAGGAAGAACCCTTAGCCTTAGATCAAAAACTAGATGCTATCATCAGCGGCATGCATAGGCTAGGAGACAGAGTAGAGAGCGTCGAGAGAAAATCATCATGGGAAGGAAAACAGTCCAACACCATAAGGAACCCGAACTTCAGGAAAAATCAGACCACAAACGCTGGAAGGGCTAGTCCCGACCATGAAATTAGGCCTCCTTTCCAAGAAAATTATGCGGAGGCATCCACATCTGGTGAGCCCATAGATGAGACTCACATGAACCTAATCGATTCAAATAATGAACAACAAATCTTTCTCACTGAAGAGGACTGAAAATACCCTGATGTAAAACAATTTCAGACCAAGTCGGGATAGTCCTTTGATTTCAAACAAGGTTATGATTCTGCTGTGTATGAAGTGCACAAACAATATAAGTTAAGAACAAGGACCATTGATGTCCCTACACCCAACAAAACAAAGGATAGCAAGCAGCCCAACAAAATTAAAGACAAGGTCACCATAACTCAACCAGCTGATATTGCTTTCCCAAACCCGCATCAGGTAATTGTAGAGGACATAACAGACATGCAGCCTCCTATTGGTCGGTCTCTACCTTCCTCTCTCTCAAAAGAAAATTTGAGCAGCAATCCAAAAAATCTTCCCAAAACAGAAATACCACAAACTGTCATTCATCATAACACTAACATTCAGAAAGAAGACATAGAGAATATGCCTAAAAAAGAGAAATTTGCTACTATCAACACTAAGAATCCATTGGAGAAACCATTTAACTTAGAAGCAGAAATTGGAAAACTCAAGATATCCATTCCCCTCTCAGAACTTGCTAAACATGATATATATAGGCAACAAATCCAAAGGTCACTTCAACTACCAGAGATCAGGGACGATGTACATGTTTTTGATGATACCCCTGAACTGCTATTTGGTCCAGAAGTTAACGGTAAATCAACATATGGACTTGTTCCACCCTTTTATGTCAGTTTGCACATACATGACAAAATCTTTCATAATGCCATGTTTGACTCAGGAGCTTCACATAACCTTATGCCCAAAGCTGTAATGGAAAAACTGAACCTTGATGTCACAAGACCCTATAAGGATTTATACTCCTTTGACTCAAGTCAAGTCAAGTGTTTAGGGTTAATCAAAGACCTTTGTGTGTCTCTAGTCCAATTTCCCAACAAGACAATCCTAATGGACGTAGTAGTTGCTGACATTCCAACGAAGTATGGCATGCTCCTATCAAGATCATGGGGAGCGAAACTGCAAGGATCCCTTCAACTTGACCTCTCTTATGCCACGATATCTGTCTTTGGGCAACCAAAGAGATTGTACAGGGAAACATTGATGAAGTATGTGGTAAGTAGTGAGGAAAATCCCCAAAAATTTCCAATTTACTCAATCCATTCTGATATGGATTCTTTTATTTTATTTAATGACGACACCAATCCTCCAACTGATGATAAGCCTTCAACCTTAGAGCAAGAAACATGCATCAATGAGGAATCAGTTGCCAATGTCCATGAAATTGCCACAACAGTCAAGGCAACTAGCAAACAAAAAATACCTCCCGAAAAAGAAATGATAAGTCTGCCCAATCCTCAAATAACTGAAACTCTTAATACAAACCTTAAGCAAGAAATCACATGGTATTTGGAGTTTGATGGTTCTGTCAATAAATTAGGAGCAGGGGCAGGAGTATGGATCTACAATACACATGACAATCGTGCAGAAGGCCATGCCTATAGATTAAATTACAGATGTACAAACAACATGGCAGAGTATGAAGCTCTCCTCTTAGGCCTAAAATTGCTCAAAGTTTTAGGAGCTACTAAAGTGTCCATTCTAGGTGACTCCGACTTAATTATACAACAAATGAAAGGTAAATTTGTTACGAATGACAGTAGAATGAGAGCTTACAGGACTGCTGCCACAGAAATACTCAATTCTTTTAATGAGTCCAAGCTTGCCAAAATTTCAAGAGATCACAATATTCATGCTCACAGTCTAGCAACTTTTACTAGCACATGCAAGCTTCCCTTTGAACCAAATCACCATTTCACTGCTGAGATAAAAAATAGACCCTCGGTCCCCAACAATGTCAAGGATTGGCAAGTGTTTCAAAATGATGCCCAAATTAACAATTTCCTCACTCTTGAGGGCGAATTTTCGAACACAAAAATTGACATGGATGCCATCAACGATTCCCAACAGCTAATAGAAGAAAATCAACAGGTTTTAACAGCTGCAATAGCTAAACAAATCCTTAACCTAACTGTTTTTGACAATACAAACATAGAACAGCTGAAACAAATGTGTTTAGAGGAAACAACCAGAGCAGAGGATGAGTTTATTGATCTAAAGAGTAATTTTCTACCTACTGGCCTTACTCCATTAGAAGACATGTTCGATGACAACGACGTGCCAAAAAAGCCAAAAATAGAGCCTCTAAATGCTGCTATAGAAGAACACAACATAGGAACAACAGAACAACCCAAAATGATTAAGTTGTCCAAAAATCTGCCCCTTGATCAAAAACCAAAATATGTGGATTTGTTCAAAGAATTCCAAGATGTATTTTCTTGGAGTTATGAGGACTTGAAGTCCTATGACACCTCAGTGATTCAACACACCATTCCCCTAAAACCAAATCAAAAACCGTTCAAACAAAAGCTTAGAAGAATCAACCCCATGCTTCTTCCCCTCATTGAAAAAGAAATAAAGAGAATGTTTGAAGCGGGTATCATTGCACCCATCAGATTCTCTGAATGGGTATCTAACTTAGTTCCCACAAGGAAAAAATTAGGAGAGATAAGACTGTGTATAGACTTGAGAAATTTAAACTAGGTCTCTCTAAAAGACCAATACCCTTTGCCTAAAATGGACCATATCTTACAAAGAGTAGTGGGATCCTCTAGAATTTCTTTACTGGATGGATTTTCAGGATTTAATCAGATACTTGTTCACCCAGATGACCAAGACAACACAGCCTTTACCACACCGTGGGGAACATTTAAGTATGTTAAAATGCCTTTCGGGTTGAAAAATGCTGGTGCTACCTTTCAAAGGGCAATGGATATTGCATTTGCCAAGGAGATACATGATTTACTTGTTGTATACCTAGATGACCTAACCCCTTTCTCCAAATCTGACCAAGAGCACCTTAAACACCTAAGGAAAATCTTCATGACATGCAGGAAATATGGCATTTCCTTGAATCCTAAGAAGTCCCTGTTTGCCCTTGAGGAGGGCAAGCTCCTAGGCCACATCATATCAAAAGATGGGATTAGAATTGACCCTGAAAGAATTAAAGCTATCCCCCAAATCCCATATCCAAGAAATATAAAAGAGCTGCAAGAATTCTTGGGAAAGATCAACTTCCTAAGGAGATTTATCCCAAACCTAGCTGAGCTAATAAGGCTATTGAGGAATATGTTAAAAAAAGATGCCAACGTAAGATGGTCTCTTGAAACCAAGCAAGCTTTTGAGAGTATCAAAACTGCCTTGACTCAAACGCCTGCCCTCACCAGTCCGCAATTCGACAAAGATTTTATTATTTTTTCTTTTGCATCTGAGCACACCATAGCCGTTGTCCTTTTGCAAAAAGATGATCAAGGTAATGAAAAGCCAATTGCTTTCTTCAGCCGAGCTTTAAGAGATGCACCCTTGAAATATCAGATTATGGAAAAGCAGGCTTATGCCCTAGTTAAGGCCATCAAAGATTTTAGAATTTACATCTTATACTCCACGTGACTGCCTATGTCCCAAACTCTGTTGTAAAAGATATATTAACTCAAGAGGGACTAGAAGGAAAAAGAGGCAAATGGATTGCCAACATCCTTGAATATGACATTGAGATAAAACCTACCAAGCTGATAAAAGGACAAGGTTTAGCCAAACTAATGTCCGAAACAAATTTCCAAGCCTTAGACATTAATCAACTGGACAATGAACCGGATCTGGCGACTCCACAGATCAGTGAAACCTTTTTACAATCCCCATGGTATGCTGATATTTGCTTTTTATTGTTAAACCTGTGTGCTCCCCCAGGATTGTCCAGGACCAAGAAAAGATTTTTAAGGATGAAATCATCAAAGTTTTGTGTCATAGATGGTGCTTTGTTTTGGAAAAATCATGAAGGAATATTGCTTAATTGTTTGACTATGAATGAAACTAACAGCATCATGAAAGAATTCCATGCAGGGGACTGTGGAGGACACTTATATTGGAAGTCCACTGCTGACAAGATTTTAAGGGTTGGTTATTATTGGCCCTCTTTTTTTGCATATGTCAAGAAGTTTGTTGTTTCATGTCACAAATGCTAAATCTTTGAAGGGAAAAGAAAATTACTACCTTTGCCCCTCAAGCCCATTTCAACCGAAAAGCCTTTTCAACAATGGGGTCTCGACTTCATTGGAGAAATTCATCCCTCCTCCTCAAGCCAACACAAGTGGATTTTAACAGCCACTGATTATTTCACTAAGTGGATTGAAGCCACCCCATGAAGACAAGCCAATGACTCCACCATTATCCAATTCCTTGAGAGCAATATCCTTTCCAGATTTGGCTACCCTGAAAAGATTATCATTGACAATGCTGCTACCTTCAAATCCAAAAAGATCATCAATTTCTGCCACAAATTCCATATTACCTTGGGCCACTCCACAGCCTACTACCCTCAAGGCAATGGCTTGGCCAAATCATCCAACAAAAGCCTCATCAATATCATAAAGAGGCTGCTAGAGGAAAACAAAAAGAACTGGCATAGGAAGCTCACAAATGCCCTATGGGCAGACAAACTTTCAACTAATAAATCCATTGGGATGAGCCCTTATGAGCTAGTATATGGCATGGAGGCCAAATTTCTCTCGTCTTTAGGCATTCCTACTATCAAGCTGTTGCAGGAAATTCAGGTTGAACCAAATGACATGCAGAGAAGAGTAAATCAAACCATTCATCTTCAACAAACCAGAGAACAAGTGTATGACAAAGCTCAAATGTTTCAAGAGAAGCTCAAAAAGATGTTTGATAAGAAAGCTAAAGCAGAGGATTTCTGGGTTGGCAGCAAAGTTCTAAGATGGGACTCACGAAGAGAGGACAAGGGCAAGCATTCAAAATTCAATTTTCTGTGGAAAGGGCCATACATTATCAGCGCTGTGCAAGGCAATAACACATATTTTCTCAAATCTCTGGATGGCAGCATAGCTGAAGAAGGCGCTGTTAATGGCCGAATGCTAAAACATTACAATGATCCATTTTGAAAAGAAAGAACAGGCGGTGTTATTTTCTGTATATAAAATGTTTGCATATATCGGCACTTTGATTTTATTTTATTATGTAGTAGGCGGTGCTACATAATTCACTGGAAAATCAGTAGAGGGAAAGTGCTGTGTGTGGTCCAAAATTTCAAATCAATCCAACAGTCAGCACTAAAAATCTTCAATATGCAGCAACAACAGAAGACCAAAGGAAATCTGACCTGTTGTTCTTGGCTTCTCACAAGGAGAAAGCCATCCCCAAGTGGAGCCACTGTTAGCCTCCTGCTGTAGCAGGTTACTCATATTTCATGATTGACATTTTTACAGGCCAAATATGTCATACTTTGCATGCTGCAATGCTCCATATTTGCTAACAGTCACCAAAAAGAGGCCATGAGAGAATGCTACTCAAAGTTCATCTGCTGCATTCTAGTTTTGAAGAGTCTTTTCATTTTTGTAGAAATTTTTAGCTAAAGGGAGGTCCAAACAGCCTAATCTTGGTCTCCCTAGGTTTCAATTTCTTATTTTAGAATATAGAGAATGAAAAATATGTCCAAACAGCTTAATCTTGGCAGATTCTTAGATAGGTAGAGAATCAAAGGAGCCCAAATGCTTAATCTGGGCCCTTGGAAGAAATAAGTGTAGATGTAGAATAGGAAAACATCAAAAAGAAAAAGTTGAAAAGCTGGGTCTGCAAGTCCAAGTGCACCCAAACCAAAAAGAAGAAAAAATGTTAGGTAAGTAGGCTGGGTAGGTAATTTTGAGGTTGCAGAAGGTTGATTGGTGATTAATTCCACATTTTCAAGTGTTACATTCATACACATCACAGTCAGTAGACAACTCCCATTTGAAGGACTTCAAGCGAGGCATGACTAACTCCCTCTTCTTCCTCTTCCCTAAAATCACTTACTAACCTCCCCTAAAGAGGTCAAAATCTACTTGATACCTCTTAGTTTCATCATTTTCCATGTCATTAGCCTTGGTAAAGATCTGCTTTACTCAAGGAGGCTCCACACTTTCTCTACAAAGTTCCATCTCCCCTTCACAGCCTAAGATCTCTGAAACTTAGCGCTTTCTGGTCACTTTCATATTAACTACTGACATTATTATTTAGCTCCCTATATATTTCCCTTCCCCCTATTTAAAAACCATGTTAATAGCTCCCCTATGTAAATATACCCTCCCCCTGGTTGAAATATAACCATAAACATCCCTTGGGAATTACTAGGTCATCTGGACCTTAGTAAGAGCCCCATCTCTCCATAAATTTCCCCTTCCCTAGTGTTTGGACCCCTTCCGAAACACAAAGAAACCCTCTCCAAAGGTAAACCCCCCCCCCCTGCACATTTTCTTTGGAAATTATTAGGTTTTGATTAATGTATAAACTAAGCACTGAAACCCATTAACCCATTTCCTAAAGTCTAAACCCACCCACGCCGCAAAAAATTAAAAAACTAACGCGTGCGCGCACCTATACTAAATTTTGTGCACCTTCTCTGCCCGTCCACCGTCCGGTCGCCTCTCCCAGATCTGACGGCTGATATCCATATCGGGCGCCCTTTTGTGTGGGCACGTTAGCACCCGATGTCCGACGGTTTTACCGTCGTACACCGGGACAGCTGGCGTGTTCCCATTGCATCAGGCCGCCCTTGACAGAAACCGCTTTCGTATCAAAAGCAGTCTGATGCCCTACCAAAACCGCCTTCCCCCCATGTAACAGGAGCGCCACGTCATCCCGCCACATTGGCTCCACCTCACCCCTTCTTGCCTGTGCCTGGCCATGTCATCACCTCGCCATACTGCCACGTCACCCTGCTGATGTCACATCCGTAACAGAGGACCCCATTGCTGATGTCATGCTGACGTCATCTGCCGTACAACTGACGTCATGCTGACATCAGTAGCAAAAAACGGAAAAACGCGCAAGCGCGAAAGTCAAGCTTCAGAGCTCCAGAATGAAAAACAGAGGCAGTTTTCGATGCGCGATTAGCGTGAAGTGCTAATCGCGCATCGCTATGGGAAATGAGCCATATTGGAGAATCTTTAGGGAATATTTTGATTCCTCGACCCTTTTTGCACCGAAAAGGCCCGAAAAAGCCCGATTTTGCCAATTTAAGCATATTTGAAGACAGAGAGAGACCAGGATCAGAGATTAAAGAGTATTAGATCAAATATGAAGCTAAAAAGCATGTCAAAGAGTATCAAAGTAGTGGCGAAGCGTATCAGAGGAGGTTTTCTCAGGGCTCGAGGCAAATCTAGCTTTAAAAGGAAAGCCCTGAAAGTCAAGAAACAGTTGAGGACGCATTGAAAGCTCATTAGCACAAATGACTGCACATTAAACTCATAGGAGATCAGTGGACCAGAACTCAATGCGCAGTTATGACAGAACCACTGCACCAAGCCACATAGGACATCATATTAACTTAATTTTTGATCCAGCTGCCACTGGCGCAACCCAAAAAGAATTGATTACATTTAATTCCAGCATAAGTTAGGTTTAGAAAGCCTTTTTCCTGCAGACCTGTTTAGGTCGGTTGTAATAAATGACTTTAGATATTTTTCTTATATATAACACCCTGAAGAATGGAGTAGGGGTTGGTTGGTTTCTTGTTTGTTCTTTGTTAGTTCGATATTTTTTAGCAGAGACTCGCACTGTAAATGTGGTACTTTCTATAATCAAAGACTGTTGAAAGCATGTATTCTGAAACTGTCCGCTATGTTTAATTGGTCGAGAAGTGACCATGGAATTTTTGTGCTTCGACATGGTTCAATAAGTGTTTCTTTAACTTTGTTTAGTTTTTATGTTTATGTTATCATCAATCCACCATCTAAATTACAAAAAAGAGGAATAGTTTAGGATTTTATTGGCTGCACCCTAGGCTCAATTTCTGCAATTTCTCTATGTTTTCATCAGGAATAGTTATGAACATGTATACTTAAATGATCTTGTTTATGCTACTTCTTTCACGTATGAATGTTTGTTTAGGAATTCTTAACTGCTCCTAGATAACCATTCATTCACTTCTCCTCCCTGTCAGTTGGTGAAAGATTCTTGATTGCCCTTCATCACTGATTATCATTCCATCTCTTCAGCAAGCTGGTAATTGTCTCATGTGTAGCTATCCCGCTCCATAATCCTCTTGTGACCAAGAAAATGCAGCAGCAAGCCTTAATCCATGACTCCATGCCCAATGGTTTGAAATTATCCAATTGTCCCTTGCCTTCTTGTTGGAATTGATCTCCTCATAATCATCGCTCCCATCCAAACAAAAAATCAAAAACTTGAACTCAAAAACTAGCCTAAAATCAGCCTCAACAAAGCTAAATCATTAAGAGAGAGCCCTCTCTGATTGTAGGTGGGCTAGAACCTGCAATCCAAAGATTGGTTTGTGGTTACCTCGGTCGTATCCCTTCAGGAGCTTAGGGACAACCTGAGTGATAACATATAGAATGTAAAGATAATTGACGAGATGATAAATATTCAATATTACATTGTTATTGAAAACTTTGATTAGATTCACAATATGAGGAAGACTCATTATTTTCCATTAAATTCAAAATATGATCTTCTTCATCTATTTTTGAAGTAACAAAGATTGGTCGTATATCAATATCATCATCTATCAATTCTTCACTTTCTACTTATATTGTTGTTTTTGCAGGAGGATATAATGTGAATTTCTTTGTTGAACTTCCATAGAAATAAACATATCACGAGATCTACAACTTATAAAAGCATCATTTGTAGTTAACCATGGTCTTCCAAGAATCAATGGATGTCTTCCTAAATCACTCTTCGGTGTTAGAATCATAAAATCAACAGGATACTCCTAAGAATATAAGGATACAAATATGTCTTCTAATACACCATCGGGTTTAATAACAGATCTATCTGCTAGTTGCAACAATGTAGGTTCATATTGAAGATTACGAAGTTTCAAGTGATTCATAGTTTGTTTACTCATGATGTTTATAGTTGCTCCTAAATTAATCAATGTGTTTGAAATTTATATACCATTGATATGTGTTTTCAAAATGGGACTTCCTTGAACAAGATATTTCTGAATTGTTGTTTTTCCCATCATGATATCTGTAATTTTTCCAACTAATTGAATTCTTTTGACTTCCTTTCCTTTTCTTCCTAGTCTTTTAATACTCAACTCCTTGATTTTCTTTGAAAATATTGGTATTTATTTGATAGCTTGTAACAAAGGAATTTTTGTACGAACATTCTTCAGTTCATCTATCATATAATAATCAGGCAATAAAATCTGTTTTTCTACCCTTTTATCAATTTTTAATCTCTCGCGAGAAGTTGGTGTTTGGACAAATACTGAAGGTTGTTCTATGATGGGAGTTGAGTTTATTGGAATATCATCAAAATGTATAGGGATGGTTTGTTTTTTAGATTTTTCTTCTTGATTAAGAGACTTCTCTTTTTCAGAGAGATTTTCCTTTTTAGATTCCTGAATAACAACTAATGGGGACTTGTTTTCCAATACTCTACCATATCTAAGTTGAATTTTTTTTATATCTAATGGAGTTATCATGTAGGTTTAGAAATTTTGTCCTTCCATATTGTAAAAAGGTTGTGAATTTTTATTATTATTTGGATTTGGAAGTGGTTGAGCAGGCAATTGATTTGGTCTTTGAGGGAAGGGTAATGAAAGTTGTGGATTTGGATTTTGAGGTTGATTTGGTTGAACATGTTGAGGAAAATATTGTGGTGGAAAAATGAGATAAGGTTTTTGATATTGAGGATATTCTCCATATGGATGTTTCCATCCTTGTGCCCAAGGTTGAGGCCAAGATTGCTAAGGCATGGGTGAATTCCAATTATTTTGTGATGGTTGTGAAAATTCTTTAGTGATAAACCTTGAGTCATATTTGGTTGTGAATTTTTCCATGGCCTCTTAGCAATAAAAGAGAGGGATGTACTTGATTTGATATTATTTCCTCTTGATAAACAACTTTAAGACCAGGTATTGAATGACATCCTTTTGTATCACGATTTTCTGCACATATAACACAGGTTTCTACACTTTTTAAATCAATAGGGCATTTTCTCAAAGCATGTTTTTTCCAACATTTGGGACAAGATTGAGAATGCAATAGTTTCAAAATTTTTCTTATTTTTCACATTAAGGGTATTTGTTCCCTAAGACTTCCCAAAATGTCTGTTTTAAATTTTTCAAGCAAATTGCCTAATTCAGCCCTACTTACTATTTGAGCTACAGATTTATTAATTCTAGACATGAGAGGATCCCTAGTCCTTGCTTTACCTCTTGAAATGTGTATGCATAAAAAATTCTCCAAATGATAAGTGAGAAATATCTCCCTTACCCATCAAATTGAGAAGATAAATCCACTCATCTCTGACTGATTTTAATAAGAGAGCTTTCGAAGTTTCTTCATCTAATTCATAAATTTTAGCCATTTTAACATTATAAGTAAATCTTTCAATGAAATCTTCAAGATTTTCATCTTATTTTTGTATAATTTTAAAGACTTCACCCTTAAGAATATGGGGTATACATTAATCCTTATATTTATCTGAGAATGTAGTTTTCATTTCTTCCTATGTTCTTATATAATGTACTCCTAAGCCCATGAACCATTTTAATGTTGCATCCTTAAGAGTTTCTAGAAACAATTTGAACTTTTTAGTGTCAAGCAAGTAATCATAAGATCCACACAAAACTTCAAACTCAAAGAAATGTTTCAGGATCCTCACTTCTTAATCCATGAAAATTTGGAAGGATGGAGGGTGATATGTTTTTCATTATAGTTGTTGTATCTTTGTCAAGGATAAGAAATCCAAAGGATTCTTGATATCTTCTACCTCCTCCTCTCCCTCTTCCTCCACCTCTTCCACCTCTTCATCCTCTCCTATTTCCTCCTCTTCCTCCTCCAATCCTAGGTTGTTCACCATATGATATTATGTACTTCTCCTTCCCCTTCTCTAGCCATTGTAGATTCTTCAAAACTAATATAGGGTTCCAAAATTTCATTTTATAATTCCTCTTCTAGCTATTTTGGCTTTGGTTCTTCTATCAATGGTAATTTAAAATAAGTTTCTTCCTCCTCTTCTTTACTAGGGATTTCTTGTTCTTGTCCTAGAAGACTTTCTCCAAGTCAAGATAGGAAAACTACTCCTTTTGTTGGGGATGTAGGATCTTCTTCTTCTATTACTTATTTAGTTGATGAGGTTGGTGAATCTCTAGGTTGTATTTCATATCTAAGTACCTCAGGAAGTTTATGTTTGCCTGCAAATGATGGAATATGAGTTTTAGTGGGTGGTATGGCACTACGAGGTCATGATGGGGTGAGTGATGATGTTGGAATTAAGCTTTTACCTCTACCTACAAATCGACATCTAGAATCTCTTTCCATATGCATATAATTTTGTTTTTTGTTTGTTTTTTTTTTTAATTAAAAAGAAAAGAGTCCTATATACACTTCCCCGATAACGTTGCTGAAATGTTTGGTAATTTAATTGATCTTAAATTACTTGCATAAATTATCGACGAGGGCTAGTAAGATGATGAAGTGTAAGCGTACTATATGTACTAGAAGACTTTGTTTATTCACACAAATTCTAAATTAAATTGAGTTATCAAAATATAAATTCTAAATTAAATTAATTTATTGAAATGCACATCAACAAATTAGTTATGCCTAGAAAATGAAATCATCACATTCCTTTATTGAATACTAGTTATGGAAAATTTGACACTCTATTTTGAAAGAAAATCTCACAACTCTACATATAAGTAAATCAATCCCACACTTTTTGTATATGAAGATTAATCACACTCTTCACCCCAATTATATACACACTCAATTTCAAAAGGAAATAATATTATTAATCTCATCATGCATCTGTTAAAATAGCATTCACACTTTTTTGAAATCGAAATGAAATCAATCTTTGCTTAAATACATCCACACTTACTTGAATTAGAAATCACACATTCTTGAAATGTAACATCTAATTCTTCAAATAAATCCTTTGTTCTATAAGGAAAATAAAGTTATATCTAAGTATAAAATCATATCGTTGTTATCACTATTGCTAATCTTAATTCATGTGCATCCAGAATCTATAAATAAAAGAAAAAATTAGTAAAACAATCCTAATTCAGATCTGAAAGAAATTAAAAATGCAACTACTCAATCGAATAGGCAGAAAGATTATGAAATTATATCTACTGGAAACAAACAAGAATCCTTACTTCTCAAGGGGGCCCTCCACGAGAAGTAGATAATCAAGCTATCGATCAAACAATCAACCATGCATGGAAACAAAAAGGTTCTTTCATAAACCGCATATTTAAAAACAAAGTTTAAATCTTCACTGTTGTGTACTTCTTAACAACATTTAATTTATGTCGAGAGGTTTATTTATAAATCTCATAGCATTAACTGTTCATAGCTCTATGCCTAATCCTTGTCAACAAAATACTAATTTTAAATTGAAAAGATAATGTAGCATAATTCACTCATGATTTTCTATTATCAAAGAAAATGACAAGGCATTGATCTTGTTCTTGCTCACCTGTTGCCAATTACAGGGGTTGAATTTATCTTTAACTGTATCAATGGTACCTTCTTCCATCGATCTAATTCATGAGAATGGGAGGAAATCATTGAGTGCGTCAATTGCCACCTATCCATATATTTCACCTCCAACCTGGCACCTTGGAACCTTTCAAACCACAGACTTGGCTATAGAATCATGTGTTAGCTACATAATAATTACAATTCAATAGCTAAAGCAAACATTAGACTATATAATAAATGACATTTTCAATTTATGAAATGCAAGACAATTATATACCTACCATGTCATAGTCCTACATTTTGATTCCCTCTATGTGATTATGGAGGTCAAAAAGAAATAAAGAGAGTGAAAAAGGGTGTAAAAAAGAAGAAATTGTGAGGCTTAACAACAAACATGATTAATAAAATCAATAAGAGGGAATAATTTAACGATTTTTTTATTATGTATTTAAACCTCTTATATTTAGATGTCCATTTCTCTTGTGCCATAGCTAAGAAACATCATCATATTTGACTTTTAATGATCTATTTTCCTCATAACAAATGTTAAAATAAAATAATATATTTTGTAGCATACTAGTGTTTACTATAATCTTACTATGAATGTATTTATCACACATTATGTATTAATTGTTCTTAAAACCATCACAAATATCCATTTACTATAACTTGTCCCACAATGAACAAATTATGTTCTAAACTAGGACATTGAAAACATTGTTAATATGTTTTAGTTTTCCTTGCTTTATTTTTAATGAAATTATTCCTTTGACTTCCACCTGCTTGTCACATCCTAAGGGTACTTAAAATTTTGAAGATTGATCTATATTCATGAGGTTATCTCTCTTTATAATCATACGATTCTTTTGCAACTTCTATCCAAAATTCATACCTCTTAGGAAACTTTATTAGATAAATCACATATTAAAATAAACCACCCACATACTTTTTTCCTTATAAAAGTTAGCTTTTTATTTTTTATTTTCCAATAATTATGTTAATAATGGCCAATATTTTACAATAAAAATGTTGAACTTTCTTTTTTTCAAATATTTTACCTCCACCATTAATATAATTACTGACAGGCCTCCAAATTAGATATAATTTAAGGCCCATATGACCATAATTAAGCGCATTTAACTTCTCTCTTTGAATTTTATGACATGTTTTTGAGATATAATGTGTTCACTAGGAAGGTTTGGATATAATTGCATATTATCTGCCTAATATTATTTATTTTTGTAGAATATTGGGAGAATATTGAGTAAATTCTGAATGAGATAATATATGAAATTTCTCCCTGCTACAGGATGGACCAAGATTGGATAATAAATGAATAGGATATTATGAAATTATTGAACAAATTTTGGAGAGCCAATGATTGGGAAAATCTACGAATGTGCTCTCTGTCATTTAATGAAAATTCCTACTATTGGGAACCAGATCCAGATTTTGAGGGATTTTCGAGGGGAAAGCTTCCTCCTTCCAGGGATGATGCTTCCCCATCAATTTGTATAAGTATCAATTTAAATTTTCCTTTAGGGGCATGTATTTCTTAGTCTTATTGTGGAGAACACTTGTTATTTAACAATTCTACTTTCATTTCTAGGAGGGATTCACTTGGATTGATTCAAATAATGAAGTTTGGTGTCATTTTTAGCTTCTAAAGCTTAGATTCCTTCATATGAATCTAAGTTTCCATGTGTTTGGCCATCCTAGAAGCCTTAGAGCCTTATTGTACAATTTATTCATCTTCTTTGAATGTTTTATTCACTTGCATCTCTAATTTTTTGTTTCCTATTTCTACCCTTAATACTCATGTTTCATTTGTTGTAGGTTAGATTGGTTAAATGATTGAAATAATTGGTTGTGCATGTAATTTATGCATTTATAATTATGATCCATCCTTAGAAAATATTTTCAAATTCATATTAATCAATGAGCTACTCGGATTGGTTTACTAGTTCACAATTCTGGAATTTTTGGAAGTATCCTGTAACAAAATAGGAGTAATTTTCTGCTAAATTTTATCATGTATTAATGAGATAATTTCAAGTTTATTACACTTGGATTGAATCTTAAAAACATACAAATTATTAACAAAATTTACCCCAAAACATTTTCCCTTGATTAGATTAAGCATTTGGGTACTTAAATAAGCTCACTAGTCCATTACTATGAAATTTCTAGTTTTTAGTAGTAAATTTCTACTCAATTTTAACACATGTTAACAAATCTCTTTCGATTTGATTCTACTTGGGTTTATTTATAATGACATTATTATTAATAAAAAAAACTACCCCATAGTATTTGCACTTGATTTCGTAAGGCATTTGGTAGGTTAATTAGCGCATTGATTCTGGAATTTCTAGTTAATTTAGAGTAGTAATTTTCTACTATTTTTTAGCACATGTTAACAAGGGTTTTTTTGAATGATTCCACTTGGATTAGAGTCACAGTACATCCTAATTAATAAAAAATCTACCCCATATCATTGTAATTTGATTTTATGTTTCATTTGATAAGTTAACTTGAAAAGAATACATCTTGTAGCAATCCTATAGTATCCTATAGAAATTTGTTTTCAATATCTTCCTTGCTCGAATTCACTCTAAATTCATGATATAAGTATATTTATAGTCTATGAATACTCTGAGACCACTTTGGTTGAGATGGTACTTTATTAGGTCATCATTTAGCTCTTACGTCGCTTTCTTCTTGAATGTTGATTTCTGTAATTAGTCTATATTTTACTTTCCAACCAAAGTAGAATAGATTTTCCTATTTTTATTTACCTTTTGCAACTTGGGATTGAAGGATTACCCATATCTTTGCTCATTTGAAGTTTTTTCATTGCCTTCTTTCACTTGCATCAAAGGGAGTCAGACTAGGAAGAGGAAGGTGTCTGCTACACATGCAATGTTAGCCTAATGTAGGTGGATGCTGGTGGCCACCCACCTATTCCACTTGGACTCCTACCACTGTCTATTTCAATTTTTCAGTTTCCTTAATTTTAGCACAATTTACTATTTAGGAGAAGTACTACCCTGTTGGGAGCTATGAGGGTAAATACATAAAGTGGACCATGCTGCAATAGGGAAGGGACCAAGATAAACTAGAATTTACCAATGTTTTTCATACCCTTCGCATGAAGTTGGGTATCAAGGATTATAAGCGACATTTGGTACTCAAGTACCACAGTTTTCTACACAGGTACATCCAAGGTGATATGGTATTCCGAGACATCTCCTCGCTCAGCACGGAGTACCGGTACACTATCAAGATTGAGATGAAGTTTAAACATAAACAACAAAACTTTGGATCTGTGAATCCGAAGCAAGCAAAAGGAACCCCCAAACCAAAGAGCCAAGGCAGGGTGACATAGGCTAACCCGTTGAGGTTGCAAGAAAAGAACAAAACCTCAAAGACAAAGAAGGACATGGGAAAGTGGTGTGAGTTCCATAAGAGCTCCACTCAAAATACAAGTGAGTGTCGGTCCAAGCAGTCACTAGTGGTCGAGCTAAAGGCTTCTGAATTAGACGCATGTTTTGACTCTGAGTCAGAACCGAACAAGGGGAATGAAAAAGATAAGTATATCATTGACGTAGAGCTCAGTTCCACAGTGGCCACCACCAAGATCCATAATATTGAGCTTGATAATCGAAAGGAGGGGGAGTGTCTCTTCCAATCATAGATGTGGGTGAAGGGTTTGCCGCTACAATTCAATATTTATAATGGGAGCCAAAAGAACCTCATTTTAGTAGATGTCATGAAGCAATTGGGCCTACCAACCACACCACACCCAGGTCCCATAAATGTATAGCATCGGGTGGCTTCACTAAGGACGAGATCTCTGAGTCAGCCAGCAGTGCCACCTTCCCTACAACATCAAGCCCTTCGTGGATGAAGTACTGTGTGATGCTTCTCCTCTTGAAGTTTGTGATTTATTATTATGAAAACCATACTTGTGGAAGCAGAATGATGTATATGATTCTATATCTCACTCTGTTATTATTTATTTGGGTAATACGTTATACAGGATACCAAAGGTAACCCAGCCTACCACCATCTCTTTGATCTCTACTAAGAAATGCAATAAGATCATCTCCTAAACTGGGATCTTTTTTTCCTTTTTGATTCACTCTCAAAGTAAGGGGAATATCGTAGCCACATCCATGATCCCCTAGAAGACTTCGTCCAAGTAACAGAAGTAGGTGGGTATGGTCATTTAAAAATACAGGGACATCTTCTCCTCACCCACAAGGGTGCTCTTGCACTGTCAAGTCAAGCATCCACAAACTTGAGATGAGATTCTTCCCTATGTGTAGCATATTTATAACATATCTCTCCATAGTTCAATTGGTTTCAATCCCTTTCAAGTGGGTCTAGGATTTCAACCATTGTGTATGATTGATGTTGACATGGCTCATGCGACTACACAAATAGAATTCACAAATGTATTTTCTGAGGCTGATAAAGCAACCAGATTTATCAAACACTTCCAACACATCTACCAGTAGGTTCTTGACAGCTTGGAGAAGTCAAATACCAGGTACAAGTAGCGACATGAACAACATAGGGTGCCACACAAGTTTCCAACGTGCGACAATGTTTTGTTACATTTGAAGAAATAACTCCTTACCGAAGCCAATCGGAAGCTCAAACCACTATGATATGGTCATTATACCATTATCAAGGCTATGGGAGATAATTATTTTGAGCTCATCATTCCCCCATTCCTTGGCCTACACACAATTTTCAATGTGGGCTGCCTCAACCACACTTCCCACCATTACTAGACACATTAGACATTGCAGAACAACTCACACCAACAGATTTAAACCTAGACTACACGGAACATGCCACAAATGATCGGATTATGGATACACATATCAAGAACACTCTCTAGTAGAAGATCCAAATATCGGGTTTTCAAAGCTAGCCAACTCCTGCACCAAGGCAAGTGGCTCACTAGGGACCAAGTTCAGCGGAAGTTTCCCCATCTCATGGAGGCACTCAATGTAATGGATATTATTTCTTCCTAAGGGGAGAGGACTAATCCAAGTGGATGTTGGTGGCAACCTGCCTATTCCACTTGGACCGCTGCCACTGTCTCTTTCATTTTTTCAGTTTCCTTGATTGTAGCATAGTTTACTATTTTTGGCATTTTTTGGGTCCTAAACTTCTGGAGATGTTTTGAAGCCCTAAATGAGGTTTTCAGAAAAAATTGGGGCAAACATGGAGTGTGGACCAATATTTTCCACTAAAAATTTATAGTCCTCGGATAGATATTTCTAACGAGGTATGGTGTGCGTAAAACAAAGATCATATGAGGTTGTTTCAACTAAACATTATATCCTTGAAAACATCAATTTTCTCTCTGCAAATCAAATTTAGGGTTTTGCTTTAGGGTTTGTGTAGCTGGTAACCATGGTGGGGCGTAGAGGAGGGAGGTATACTCCCTCCCACAGTCAACTGGTTGCAGACAAAAGCAAGGGAGTTGGATCCCATTGCTTCAAGAAACCAGCGGAGGTGGAAATAGAGGTTACAAAATAAAGAAAAATCGGAAACCATCGGACCTCAAGAACAGGAAGAGAACCATGAGGAAGATGGTAAGGAGAAGAGGACAGAGGATAGTAGTCAGAAAGTTGCTTCCATGAATACATCAGGGGCATGTAAACCCAAGGCGACCACTATTCCTCTAGTCATTTAAGTGACCCAGTGCTGTAGGTGCACAGAGAACACATGGCAGAATATGTTGTTATCTATAAATTTATGGGGGTCTGGTTGATGGAGAAGGCTTTGCAAGCATGGATAAGGGACCACTAGAAACCAAAGGGGAAAATAGAACTTTGCCTTGGGTCCAAGGGTTTCTTCACGACGGTCTTCCCAAGCTTAGAGGAAAAAGATAGAGTGTTCGAGGGAGGACCCTATTTTTACGCATCTACAGGCCTTTACATGAGACCATGGGTAATGAACTTTGTCCCAGAATGAGAAACTTTCACCTCGGTGCCAATATGGATAAGACTCTACTCCCTTCCTTTATATTATTGGCTATTAGAGTCTCTAAAGACTATCGGTAACAAGCTAGGGCATTTTATAAAAATCTCATATACTTCTCTAAGAGGCAAAAACACTTCATTCGCCCAGATATGTGTGGAAATGGACTTATCTGGGGCACTTCTAGATGCAATCATTTTGGAAGTGTATGATGACGAATGGGTGTAGACGGTAGATTATGAACACGTCCCATTCAGGTGTCATAAGTGCTATGAACATGGGCACCTATACAGGGACTGCCTGTTGAACATGATGGAGAACAACACGAAGCCACTACAAGCAAGGATCCTGAAGGCTTTACTAAGGTGGGGGGTAAAGGGAAAGGAGGCAAGAGGTACCAAAAGAAAGGCACTGAAGACAGACAATCAAACCACAATAGTTTCAAGATCTTAGAAAAAGAAGTTGAAATCAACGGGACAAACCAGGAATCAAAGAATAATCCCAATGAGAAGGAAGGGGATGCTAACATGGAGGATATACCAGGAAACAACAAAAAAATGGATGTTTTGGAAATAATACTGAGAGGGGGGGTGAATTATTATTATCAAGTCAAATATTCCTTTTCCAAAATCAAATGATATACGCTACTTCAGTTAATTAAACCTGCATATATACGCAACTGTGCAGAAGGAAACCCGCGTATACGAAGCAAACTTTTAATTTATTTTATCTTTCTGATGTTAATTGTTAATCTGTGTTTCAGAATCAAATAACCAGTAGCCAGAAATAGTAAAACAGAGCAGAATGACAATCACACATAAGAACACAAGATATAAGGTGGAACCCAATGTGGGTGAAAACCACCTGCTGCAATTCGTCTCTATCTTCTTTTAAATTAGAAACTTCTTTTACAATGAATTGGTGCAGTCCTTTACCAGTACGCAGGCTGCAACCTGCAGAGAGCTACAAGCCTCTCTTGTTCTCCAGCTTCTCCTGGAAGGGAGCTACGACCCCCTTTAGCTCTGGCACTAGCCAAGATATTAGTGTCTAGGTACTGGCCTACTAAAGGCTACAACCTTCTCTTTCTTCCAGGGACCATGTTTCATAAATTTTCAGATTGGATCCATGAACATCAATCAATCAAGAATTTCTCCATCAATCAATCTCCTTTTCACCAATTAGATATGAATCAAGTAGATACTTCTCTGACAACTATACCCAAAACACAGTACCAGAAACCACACACCAAAATCTGAACCTAGAACACAACAGCAATAAACAGAAGCAGCTAGATCACAACTCAAAATATATACGCTATTTCAATAACCTGCAACATGCGTGCATACGCCTCCATGTTTGGAACAACCCGCGTATACGTTGTTTTCATTCACTGAAACAATGTGTATACGCGCCTTAGCTTCACCAAACCTGCGTATAGATATAAAGGATAATTCGCTCTTTCAGATATTCAAACACTAATTAACCCAGATTATCAGTGTTATAGATCAAGCAAGCGCCGCATATAACAGACCAAAATCATACAAAGATACTATCATTCAAGCTTAAAGATTATGACCCATCAATAGAACTTATCCTTCTCTTTGTGCTAGGGTTCCTCCTTCATTCAGATCCAGATCTGCACCATAACCCAATTATGAGTGTTCTAGATCTAGCACTTTATCAGATGTTCAATAATAATTCCGATGATCCTTTGCCACATGATCTCCTTCCTCTTTTATAGTCTTAGGCCTTCCATAATACCATGGTCCAAAACCATAATAAACCAATACCATGGACCCAATACTAGGGATCAACACATCTGATGAGACACCATGGTCCAAAACCATAGGTTCAAATCCCAAGGACTAACTACCATGGTCCAAAAGAAAGTTCTCCAACATATACGTGCCTTTGTTACGTCTAACCTGCGTGTATACACGCCTTAGTCTAGATGAACCTGCGTATATGCCTTTTCCTTCATTCTAAAAGCCTAAACTAAGATCTGTTACCAAAGGGAGTTGCCATCAAGGACAACACCTGTGCCATGGCTCCAAACTTGTGCCATAATGCAAACATGTGCCATAGTGCGAACACTTGAATGGCGTGGAAGGGTCCTAGGAGGCTTTTTGTGACTTCCTAAAGGTTCCCCATCAATTCAACCTCAAACCAGGCCATTTCAAGAAAAACTACAAGATGTACTAGAAACCTACTGGATGATTGTATAGGAATTACAGGAAACCTACAGGATCCAGTCGAGAGATAATTGTTAGGTTTTGGAGGTGTTGGTAATCTTAGAAAATGTGTGTGATGAGTGGGATAGGGTGTTAGAAGGTCTAGGAACACTCAGGAGTCAATACCCAAGAGAAGATATGGCTAGATTCACTCAATGTGTCTATGGGAATTTCAATGAAAATGACAAAAAAACTAGTGAGGGTGATGGCGGAAGAAGAGATGGTTGAGGTGGATGAGATGGAAGATTGATGCTGGTGATGAAACCTAGACCTCCTCTTGAAGTACCTACAGTGCTTTAAACATGTGTGTCTTCCAAGAATTATGCAACAAGATACATTTTCATAAACTAGAGAAGCATGAATCAATTGCCCATATTATGCATGAAGAAAATAAAGTAATGGAAAAAGATGACAATGAAATGAACCAAATACTGAAGCAAGGCAAGAAACTCCAAATATCATGCAAGGACTAGAAATATGTGTTTTTGGGGTTGTTGAAGGGTGTCTTCCTCAAGTCATGGTCCCAAAGGCAGGAGGTGAGGCTAAGACACCTGCTCAAAACCTTATGGTGATCTCTTTCTCCTTACTAACCTCCTAATTGAAGGAAAGCACAAATGGAAGCAAACTAAAATACAACCAACCTACTCTACATTGCTATAATGTAAATGCAACTACTTAAGCAAATGAACAATTAAACTAGGAATCTATGCTAGCATACACATACAATAAAGAGGAGCCTTGGCTACTAGGGTTGGGCCCTAACCCAATAGCTTGATCCCTCTGAGTTAACTTAGTGCTGGCCCAAAAGAAAACTCATTCTTATTATCAAAACCATGAATTACATAAAAAACTGTCATATGTCTTGCAGCTTAAAAATAGAGTAGAGTTTTACAATAAAAATTCGAATTATGTTGTGGTTCTAGGCCTCTCTACTTATACATCTGAAGTTTCCAATGACTTCCTTAAAATTAGGGAGGCTAAGCTCCGAGACTCGAGATAAACTAGTGCTTTATCTCTCACATGCTTAGCTGCCTTCTAGTCCTCATGATTTGGCTATTTTCACTTCGAGCTAATCGAGGAATATTCAAATGGAGGGGTAGTAAATGAGGATGATTTACCTCCTATAATTCCTCTCCCTTGTCCCATTTGAGCTTTGACAAAGGTCTTTGCCAAAATTCCTTGATTTTATCCTTTAATCCTGCATTAAATGCACATTAGACCACAAAGCGAAATATCCAACTCTAACTCATCTCCTAAACAAAATATAATTAAAAGTATGTAATAAGTTGTGAGAATAGTTGGTTTGACTAAGCTAAGAGGTGAATTAAGGCCCATATAATTACCCAATGATGAGACTCATCATTAGGCTAACCATTGAGAAAAGAGGTTGTATTCTTTGTGGGGGGAGATTCGAAATGGGCAACAACATAACATTTTCTTGCAGAACTTGCTACTGTAGAAGTAGGAATATGTTCTAGGCTCCTTTCAGGGCCACAGGCCTCCTATCCAAACTCTTATTCCCTTGTTGCCTTATATTTTGCAGGCTTCTTTTTCCTTGCCAGTGTATTAGTAAGTGAAGTGGTGCTCACACCACCACAAAAGACATTTGTAGATGTTGGACCCGATCATCTACTATGCAAAAAAATTCAATGAAAATTACTTATTAAACAACTAGGACATGGCTTTGGTGAATTTATGACCTCTACAGGTGCGTAGGATTTGTCCTTCGTCTTCCCACTTTGACTCCCCTAGTCCTGAAAATTTTAAATAATACATATAATACTAAAGCACTTTAGTATTATCCCTTAGCACCTCCATAGCAACGGTGCCAAAATGTTGAGTAAAATTATAGACTTATAATTTGGTTAACATAAATCATCAACACAGGGAAGGTAAGATTATGAGATGTTGCGCAAAATATATGCAGGCTTAATACTATGAGTTCTTACTGATCTAACTATGCACAAAGCTAATACATGTTTTCTTCATCAACATTTGGTAGCAAAGGCTATGGAGTGGATTTAAACATCCCTCGACAATTCTTCATATTGTTGATGCTAATTAGAAAAGATAATAAATCAAACTTACAACAATTTAAGGAATTCGCTCAACAAAGTAAATCAAATCTTGATTAAATGAAATCCACACATTAACATGAAACTTATTCATTCAATCATTTGCTACTGATATATTAGAAATAACACATTAGTTGTATGAAAAGATTACTACTTCATAACAGAAATAGAATACATACAAACTACACTAAGGGAGTTGTGAGCAAAGGGGGCCCTCCCTCACTCACAACCCCTTCAAAATTAGAAGAGCTTTCTCAGTAAGATAGACATAACGTATAATATTGTATTAATTTGAAAATGTCCCAACCGAGTACAATTTGATACACTATACTCACCGAAGCTAAACCAACAACCCCTTACAATGTAATCTACAAATGAATTTATACAAGTACAAAAGCCCATATATGGCTCAAAGTAAGGAAAACTACTAATCTGAGCCATTAGCTAACAGTCTTGTCACAAGGTGTCAAATTTAGCTATACTGAGTCTAATCCATCACTGAAAGCATGGATTAGATGAAATTCATTACATAGCTATATTCTCCCTTCATATGGACAACGAGAGGAGGTTTGCAAATATGGGGGTTTTGTTGGCAGATTTGAAGCAACCAATAGGACAACATCCATCTATGATGAATTCCCCATAAAAACCATGTTCCCATTTGATTCAGAAATAAGTGGAACATAGCTAATTGTTTATTTTGCTATAGGAAATATGGAGGGTTGCAAGAAATCTACGTCTGCAGGAATTCTAGAGTGTCCGGAGGAAATAGAATCGCACAAGCTATCTATAGTTCAAATCAAAACAAATCTGCAGAAGAAATCTAGATTAGTTGGCATGATAGTTCAATAAGGAAACGACTAGCTAAGGAATTCTGAAGATTAAGGTAAAAGACGCTTTTTCATGTTAATTTGCATACCTTCAGCATATAGCACCCTTTTGGCCAAAACCTAAATATATAACCAAAATATGCATAATAGGGGTCAAGGATAGCTCAAAATGGGAGAGGTAAAGTCTACAATGGGTGTCAAAATTGGTCAAAGCTGAGCTCCAACAACCCTCCTCTATGATCACATTATAACATTCAAGCACATGGCACAAGTGCGTATTCCCATCTGCTTGTATCCACTAAACCGACTGTTAAGAAACTATCTCACAAAAAGATAAAAAGATAGATCAACGACTTCAAAATCAGCCTCTTCGAGGGGCAACCTCCTTTACATTACACAAATGAACAATTCTTTGATGATACAAATGAAAAAACCTCGTTTCTATATATAGGAGTCTAAGGGGTCACAATATAATCAAAGCCGACATAATAATAATAATATAAGGGCACAACAATAACAATAGTGGGCTTCTATGGGGCACAATAATAACAATATGGGGACAATAGGGGCACAAAAATACAATAGGGGCTACAATGATAATAATAATAATGGGGGAATCACTAGTATTATGGGGCCCTAACATGCCCATATCCTTCAAAAAAGTGTTGTCCTCAACGCTTGAGTAGTTCTAGATGCTTCTATATAACATTATCATCCTCTCATGTGGAATCTTTAGTGGGTAATTCTTCCACTTAATGAGATACTCCGAAATTGATCGATTTCGTAGTTGTCAAGTTCCTCTTTTTGTGACTACTTCAGGATCCAATATGATTTTTCCTTCCTCGTCAAGTTTTGGAAATATTGTTTGAACTAGAAGCTTATCACCAATAACCTTATTTAAGCATGAAACATGAAAAACTGGGTGCACTCGGGAAGCTACAAGAAGCTCCAATTTGTATGCCATAGTACCAATATTTTACAATAGCTTGTATGGAAAATAATACTTTGGTGATAATTTATTACCCTTCTTTGCTTGCTTGAGGGACATTTTTTTATATGGTTGTAGCTGTAGAAATACCCAGTCACCTACATCAAAACTTCTTTCACTGTGATGTTGATCTTCCTATTGTTTCATTCTATTATGTGCCAAAGTTACGCTATCCTTTAAGAGTTGGAGAAGTTGTCGTTGATGTTCGGTGGGATCTTCCACTGCTTGAACCTTAGAAGTTTCTCTTAAATATGATGTGATGGATGGTGGGTGATATACATAAAGTTCCATAAATGGGGTAATTTTTGCTGCAGTATGGAAGGAAGTGTTATACCACCATTCAGCTAGAGGTAACCATTTGACCCATTATGTCTATTTATCAAATACAAATCAATGAAGATATCGTTCTAAACATTTGTTTACTATCTTAGGTTTCCCACCAAATTGAGAATGATAAGATTATCTATGAGCTGACTGACTACCAACATAATAAAATAATTCTATCCAAAATTTTTTAGTGAAAATGGGATCTCTATCGCTTACAATAATCTTTGGGTTTCCATGTAGCTTTTGAATTTTTTCCATAAATCTAGTTGAAACTATATTAGCTTTAAATGGATGAGATAATGCACAAAAGTGTGCATACTTGGTAATTCTGTTAACTACCACCATGATGACATTCTTTCCTTCGGACTTGGGTAAACCTATGATAAAATCCATTGAAGCCTCTTCCCAACGTTGACTTGGAATGGATAATGGTTGTAATAGACTCGAGGTCTTAATTGTTTCAAATTTATTTTTTGGCAAACCAAACATTCCACCACAAACTTTTGAATATCAGATTTAAGGCCATCCTAAAAGATTCCTTCTTAACCCTGTGGTAATTTTTTAAAAATCCCAAGTGCCCTCCTAAGGGAGAGGCATGCAATTCCATAAGAATCTTTTGTTTTAGTTGGGAATTCTGACATAGGTATAAGCGATCTTTGTACCATAACGAATTATTTTTCGAGCTAAATGTATCAGATGTACTGGGATCTTGTTGTATCTTTTGAATGATTTCCCACACTTCTTCCTCATCCCTTGCTTTTTTTATCCAATCTGGTTGGATAATAGAAATGGCACAAAGAAATGCTTCCACATGCTCATCCTTTCTTAAGAGTGCATCTGCCACAACATTTTTCTTCCCCTTTTTGTAGATGATTTCAAAGTCATAACCCAACATCTTTGCGACCCATTTTTGTTGCTTTTCTAAAGATAATATTTGTTCTAAAAAGCATTTAAGACTATCATGATCTGTTTTCACCTTGAAGTGTCTTCCCATTAGGTAGGGTTGCCATTTCTTAAGTGCATGTATTATTGCCAACATTTCCTTCTCATAAATATCTTTGTGTAAATACTTTCATTTGATTGGATGAATTTTGAAATAAATGGGACTTTCTTATTACATTAAAACAACAAAAATTCCATTTCTTGAGGCATCACATTCCACAATAAATTTTTTTGTGAAGTCTAGCATATCTAAGACTAGTGCTTGGCACATCGCCTCTTTAAGATGTTCAAAGGCCTTCATTGCTTCTGGAGTCCATAAAAATGCATCTTTCTTAAATAATGTTGTTAGAGGTGTTGCTATTCTCCCATAATTCTTAACAAACTTGGGATAATACCCTGTCAACTCGAGAAATCCTCATACATGATTTATGGATGTGGGGATTTTCCATTCCTTATGTTATCACTCCTTCAGATCTCTAAGGTTGAGGAAGAGTCCAGCTGAGGTAACCACAGACCAATATTTTGACATTGTAGCTAGCCCTACCAAGCTGAAGAGGGCTCTCTCCAAAGGATCACAACCAAGAGGGATGGATATTTTAGGGTTTTAGGCTAGATATAATAGCTCAGGGATTTTTTGATTTGATTTGATTGGGGTAGTCACTGGATGAGTGATTTAGGTCAGAGAGTGAACTAGGTCAGGGAGAAAGAGAGTCAGAATTATAGACATATGAGGGGGCAAGGTAGGTAAGTTAATTTAACACTTTGTAGTATAGTGATGAAATGGTTTAGACTGGTGAGGTGCTAAAAATAGCATGAAAATCATGAATTCTTTTTAAGCTGAAGAAATGAAACAAATTATGATGATTTTCCAAAAATAGAGCCTACAAGATGAATTCTTCTTATCACACCTTGAAAATCAAACATACTTAGAGAGAAATGAATCATGGAAGTTACAAAACATTCATACATATGAAACTGAAGAAGAAATAATGTCAAAATACCATGCCACATGAATCCCACCAAAATAGCTCCAACTCATCTAATATATTCCATGCCAATGTCTGAAACACTAATACAATATCCAATGGAGTCCAACCTATAGAATGACTAATAAAATACATAATATAGGCCTCAATCCAACTCATCCTAATCTCAGGGGTCGAATCCATGATAGGAGGAGCAGTTGCAACAAAAACTGAACTGATAGCTAGAGTGTAAGGTGGTCAAAGTGACTCATCCCTAACTTAAGCAAATTGATTCATTACAATTCATGGAGGCCTCTTTAAGATGTTCAAAGGCCTTCATTGCTTTTGGATTCCATAAAAATGCATCTTTATTAAATAATGTTGTTAGAGGTTCTGCTATTCTCCCATAATTCTTAACAAACTTGGGATAATACCCTATCAACTCGAGAAATCATCACAGATGATTTATGGATGTGGCGATTTTCCATTCCTTATGTTATCACTCCTCTAGATCTCCAAGGCTGAGGAAGATTCTAGTTGAGGTGACCACATAACAACCTTTTGACTTGGTAGCTAGCCCTACCAAGCTAGAGAGTTCTCTCTCCAAAGGATCATAGCCAAGAGGGATGGATATTTTAGGGTTTTAGGCTAGATATAGTAGCTCCGGTATTGATTGATTTGATTTGATTGGGGTAGTCATTGGATGAGTGATTGAGGTCAGAGAATGAAGTAGGTCAGGTCAAAATAGAGGTAGTATTGTAGAAATATGATGGGGAAATGTAGGAAAATGAATGTAACAGTTTGTAGTATAGTGATGAAATGGTTTAGACTGGTGAGGTGCTAAAAAGAACATTAAAATCATGAATTCTTTTTAAACTGAAGAAATGAAACAAATTATGATGATTTTCTAAAAGCAGAGTGTACAAGATGAATTATTATTTTCACACCTTGAAAATCAAACATAATTAGAGTGAAATAAATCATGGAAGGTAAAAAAAAATTCATACATATGAAACTGAAGAAGAAACAATGTCAAAATACCATGCCACATGAATCCCACCAAAATAGCTCCAACTCATCCAATATATTCCATGCCAATGAATGAAACACTAATACAATATCAAATGGAGTCCAACCAATATAATGACTGATAAAATACATAATATAGGCCTTAATACAACTCATCCTAGCCTCAGAGGTTGAATCCATGAGAGGAGGAGCAGTTGCAACAAAAACTGAACTGATAGCTAGAGTGTAGGGTGGTCAAAGTGACTCATCCCTAACTTAAGAAAATTGATTCATTACAATTCATGGAGGCCATTTACCTAATATATTTACCCTAGGTAACAGTAAAAACATAATTATTACATCATCTTTATCAGTTACATCAGTAAAACACCAATTTCCCATAGGTGGAAATCTATTTGGAGAGAAACAGTGAAAATCAGGGTTGACTATCAAATGTGCAATGCCAGTGTCAAACACGCAACACCATCTTCAAGATGTATTTTTGCTATATTCTTGATGCCCAAATATATCGCAAGACAAATCATTGGAAATATTATCCTATCTAGTTTCTAAAAATGCACTTGGTTTTCAAATTATGCTTGATTTTCCCATCCAAAATTTCAATCTCTCACGACTGCTCAAACGCACAACGCCTGGTCTAGAAAAGAGGTAGAACCATGATTTTTAGGTGGTTTTTTTACTTTTTCACCCACTAATTTTTCCTTCCAATGCTAGAAACATGGTTTTTTGGACTGTCTTGGTACTTCTAAATCCAATGGTGGTGGCCATTCGTCAAAAAAGTGCGCAATGCGTAAGGCGCTGCGTGTTTGACTAAAGTGCTGATATAGAAATTGCCTTAAAAGGATAGAAAATACTAGATGACAAAATTGAGCCAAGGGTCTTCAAAATTGTTTGAGAAGCTAATGTCTAAGGTGGCTAGGCATGGAGTGAAGCCTCAACAAGTATGCCAAGCTTTATTTTCTCCTTATGGTGAGTTAGGGCTTCAATTCTTGCCCTAGAAGTTTTGACCTTTGCCCTTGCTATTTGGTTTCTTCGGCAATAGTACTTTGCCTTCTTTCTTTGAATGTCATTGTCTCTCTTTTTGTTGCCTAATAGGCTTTCAATATGAGTGTTCACCTTCTCAAGCCAATGCTCCCTATTCTCATTTACCATTTTGGAAAATTGCTCATTTAGGGTGAGCTCATTAGCTAGTTCAGACTCTTGTTTTTCTAGCTCCACAGCTCTCTTTAGGCCTCTAGTCCTTGGCCTTCTCCTCGACACATGTTCTTCCAACTAGCTACAATATTCTCCATATGCTTCATCAAGTGAGGCCTTAGCGTTTTCAGCCTCTCTCTTTGCCTTGATGAGTTGAATCTCCATAAGCTAATGTTTGACCTCAAACTATTTGTTTTCTTTCCCATATTATGAAATAATGTATTTGGACCTTTGCAAGTTAACATGAATCTCTCCTATGAGTGCATTCTTCTCTTTGATGACAATGGTTGTGTTTTCACTATCATCATTTTCACTTAGGTCAACTAAGTTAAAATCCTAAGTTAAAATCCTGCTTTGTCTCATGGAGGTCCCCCTCCTGCTGTTGGATCTCTGCCTCTATCACCTTTTCCTTACCCTTATGTACTTGCTTTGCTGATGAAGAAGGAAAGGCCCCTCCCACAATCTATGGGGAAAACACTTGCCTATTCCCTCTCTGAAAGGTATGTGTCAAGGTACCCAAACCAACCCTTTTAGGCTTGCTGATCTCACCATGCTCAATGCGCTTTTACTTTCTACCTTCATCTCTACTAGGTGAATGAATATGCTCATGAAATGATGATGATGGTGGTGATGGTGTAGCTAAATCATCAGATAAAGATATATCATGTATGGGCTAAGATGGAGGAATGGAGGTGGATGGATGAGATGATGAAGGGATGATTTGGCCATTTTGAGTGGGTGCATGAGTGAATATAGGAATAGCTATGAAAGTGCTCCATGCAATATTGAGTTCCTTGAGATGGTAAAGGACTATGATTTTGATGAGGGAAAGATGAAATAGGCTCTTCATTTGATCTTTGTACTCCCTCTTTTTGGAAATGTAGGCAATCTTCTCGACACTCCTGAAAAGATAGTAGGGTATATTGAGCATTTTTACCCTAGTGAAATGAATTAAAAGCTAGATATGATAAGAATAGATCCTGGAGAATATACCTTCACATGAGAAATACTTCATAATAATCTTCACCATTAGGGTATATCTGTTAAGGAGGTGTGAAAAAGGAAAATAGCCCCTTCTTTCATTTTTGTATCTTGGTTTCATGTAAGGCTCATAATAATGCCCCTACAAATCACCCTGTTTAAACCACTTTTCCCCAACATCTAGAATCCCGGTGGCAGCTGATATATTGGTAGTAGAAAAAGTGAAAGTTATGCCTGCAAGAGTTACTTGGTTGCCTTGAAGTTTAGTAATAAAGAGCCTAGTCAACTCGGGATGATGTTGGATTGCCTGCACTTGTTCACAAAAATCATAAAAGCCTAGCCATTCGATGGATGTCATAATCATAGGGGATGCTAGGAGTTCCATGAGATATGTGGGCTCAAACCTGTGTATATGTCCTCCTTTGTGTGGCCTCCTTTGTTCCCTATCTTCTTCTCTATCTGTTTCCTCTTCCTCACTATGTGGTCTATATTCCTCCTCTTCCATGTTATTTAGTATCAAACCCTAGGGAGGTGTAAGGTAGGGGGAATGTAGTTTTCTATGGAATAGTAAATGGGGAAGGGTAAATAGGAAGGTGATGGGTGTAGGGGTATATCTATAAAGGGAATGAGAGTGCAAGGGTAGTGTTGTGGGGGAATATAGGGTTTAGATATAGGATTAAACACCAAATCTTCAATAAACCTATCAAGCACTTAGGAATTGACTTGAGGTGGAGCAAAAGCATATCCTTCAGTTACTACTTACTTTTTTTAAGGTTGAGAATGCTTTGGAGGAGCTGAGGAGGTAGTTTGAGCATTGCTGGACAAACGTGCAGTGCTAGTGCAGAGTGCACAGCACCTCAGCCAAATGTGTAGTGCCTTAAGGGAATGCACAATGCCTTAAGGAAATGTGTAGCACCAGCCAAACGCATAGTGCCAGGGGGAAACACGTAACTCCAGAAGGAAATGCACATCGCCTGCTTTGTTTCTGTTGATTTTGCCCAGAAGTGTGAAAAAACTTTCTTGGGGTTTACTCAATGAGTGCTAGGAGGCAAATGATGGTAAGTTTGAAGGCAAGAAGTCTTTTATAGGTGAGTGAGTTTGATATTTTTCTTTTCAAACTCACTTTCTAATGTTTCATTTGACCCCTTTTTGACCTCTTTTCTAATTTGTTTTCTGACCTTTTCTTTTACAGGTGGATGATGCTGAAGCTTTGGCAATACACTTTTGACTTTTGTATGGATGATATTGGCAATGGAGTTTGAGTAAACAACTAAGAATAGTGACTTATTACATATGATAAACATAAAATTACATAAATAAATAAAAATGATTACATTTCTCTTTTGAAATAAAAATTACAAACTGGAATGAATTTCTTGCTTAAAATCCAAATTGGAATTTTAGCAACCATGGTTACATGCTTGTAAACCCTTATTTAACTGAAAATGGGATATTATTTACTTCTCTCTCATACTTTGTGGCCTTATGCAGTGAAATGGTGTTTTATTGGACCTTGGAAAATAAAACCTAGAGACGTAATGGGACCATGAATGACTGGACTTTAGGTGGACTTGACTCACACAAAACATGATGAAATGAGCTTTTATAGTCAATTTATGCTCAACAAGACACATGAAGGTGGGCCAACAAATTTTGATTTTTGAGGGGGGATGCGGTTTAAACTTGGGATACCATGAGTGAGTAAATTTTTATATGATGACCTAGGTGGAATGATAAAATTTTCAACATGGGACACTAATATGATATAAAAGAGGAATTTTGATCATTGATGCAAGTATGCAAATATTGACTTCAACATCGGCCTTATTTGGGAATGGCAGTTCCTTGGAGGTACCAAGAACATTGTAGAATAAGTTCCTAACCATATGGGCCAATACAATAAAAAACTCAAACTGAAATTCATGAGTGAACATTGAGAACTCAAATAACACAAATTGACTTGTGACAATCTTAAAACTGACTAAAAAATGACTCAATACTGACTTACTTAACTGACACAGGTACTTACAAAACTTAGTAATGGTATCAAACCATCGAGATTTAAGGCATTCATGTACTGATGACATCCACCTACCTACTGAAGAAATATGTACAATAATGTGAAGTGATCCTTCTAGTGTAACCAATCCAGCATATGGCTACTTACTAAAATTCTGCTCTCACTTTCCTCGAGCATGAGAAATTATGACTCAATTTTTGGCATACAATCTCTCTCGGGCTCATACTCCTCAAATTCAATGTCTAAGCTGTTCTGAAACAGAAAACATTCTTCAATATTATCAAAGATTGCAGACCTATCATCTGGATTAGCTTGGGTCATAACATGACTTTTTAGGAGTTGATATATCTCATCTTCAAACAGAGGAGAAATTGCTTTTTCTTTTCTTTTGCTAAAATAGTAATTGTCTTCTTTCCCTCCTAATGATTCATAAGGATGTTGAATATGGTCTTGTGTCTCAAAGTGACTAGCTTCTTCAGATTGTCCTTGAAACTCAATATTGAAATTTCTCTCATTTACCATAGAGTTATCCAAAGAAGATTTTTCACTTACTTGAACAAAGATCTCATCTTGTTTTTCATAAAGGGACTGGATTACCTCCTTCTGAAAACTTTGTTATGATGGGGTGAGAACACTTGGGTTGATAACTTCATTTCTTCATTCAAGTTGATATCAATAATAGATATCTCCTTCATGGGTTCCTGAACAACATACTCCTCATCATCACAATCTGAATCTAGATCTGAAATAACTAGCTTGACCTTATCACAATCTGAAATTGGAACTTAATTTTCCTTCATACCATCTTCTGCTACAAGCATATCTGAAATAAGACCTTGTCCTCCATCATTTTCAATTGTACAAATATCTTTAGCCTATTGTGAAAATTCCTACACGTATTGACAAGTATCCTCTAAGCTTTCTTTATGCTTTTGAAATGGATTTTCATACATGGCTTCCATGATCTCATCATCCATGAATTCATCATCTCCATAAAGATTCTCAATGTTTTCAATAAAACTATGAACATGTTTACAATAGTTGTAAGCTAATATGAAGGATGGAAAATATTCTTTATCCTTTCAAAGAACATGGTATGAAAATCATTTAAACAATAAATACAAGTAGGTGGAAAGCTTTCATACCAAGATTTGGTTTCACCTTCAAGAGTGTCCATGCATATCTCCATCAAGAAGTCTTTAGGAAAATCAATCTTTAATCTACGCACATGCATGTGAAATCTCACCATATGAAGAGAAGCATGATAACCTTTCACATCTTTGAACATAGGAAAATTTCTTTGCCAATTTACCTTAGGCATTTTATTTGGAAAACCTAGAATGTGATTTGTTTCCAATGGAGCATAACTTCTTAAAATAGATTCCATCTTGAAAGTTCTTCAAGCTAGTAATCTTAATGTAATGGAGTCACCATGAAGTGTTGATTTTCTAGATCTTTAGTCAATGGAGTTGCCAGGTGAATGGTACATCCTTCCTATGTGTCTGATCATTGTCCACCATCAACAATTAGATCTAAACTTTGTCGTTTTTTCGTAGGGAAGATATGATCTCTTATGTCCTCGGCAACGGTGCCAGTATGTTATCACTCCTCTGGATATCCAAGGCTGAGGAAGAGTCCAGTTGAGGTAACCAAAGACCACCCTTTTGACTTGGTAGCTAGCCCTACCAAGCTAAAGAGGGCTCTCTCCAAAGGATCACAACCAAGAGGGCTAGATAGTTTAGGGTTTTAGGCTAGATATAGTAGCTCAGGGTTTGTTTGATTTGATTTGATTGGGGTAGTCATTGGATGAGTGATTGAGGTCAGATAGTTAACTAGGTCAGCGAAAAAGAGAGTCAGAATTGCAGACATCTGATGGGGCAAGGTAGGAAAGTTACTTTAACACTTTGTAGTATAGTGATGAAATGGTTTAGACTAGTGAGGCGCTAAAAAGAGCATGAAAATCATGAACTCTTTTTAAATTGAAGAAATGAAACAAATTATGATGATTTTCCCAAAAGAAAGTATACAAGATGAATTTGTCTTATCACACCTTTAAAATGAAACATAATTAGAGTGAAATAAATCATGGAATGTACAAAACATTCATGCATATGAAACTGAATAAGGAATAATGTCAAAATACCATGCCACGGGAATCCCACCAAAATAGTTGTAACTCATCCAATAGTCTGAAACACTAATACAATACCGAATGGAGTCCAAACTATAGAATGACTGAGAAAATACATAATATAGGCCTCAAACCAGCTTATCCTAGCCTCAGGGGTCGAATCCATGAGAGGAGGGGCAGTTGCAAAAAAAACTGAATGGATAGCTAGAGTTTAGGGTGGTCAAAGTGGCTCATCCCTAACTTAAGAAAACTAATTCATTACAATTCATGGAGGCCATTTATCTAATGTATTTACCCTAGGTAATAGTAAAGACATAATAATTACATCATCCTTATCAATTACATTAGCAAAACACCAATTTCCCATAGGTGAAATTCAATTTGGAGAGAAACAATGAAAATATGAGTTGACTGTCAAACTCTTAGCACTAGTGTCAAACATGCAGCGCCATCTTCAAGCTGACTTTTGACTGCCTTCATGATGTCAAAATCTATCCCAGGATAGCTCATTGTAAGTCCTATCTTGTCTAATTTCCAAAAATTCCTTTGGTTTCCAAAATGGGCTTGATTCTCCACTCCAAAATTTCAATCTCCCAAGACTACTCAAATGCCCAGTCCCTAGTCCAGAAAAGAGGCAGAAAGATGATGTTTAGGTGGTTTTTTTACTTTTTCACCCACATGTTTTGCCTTCCAGGGCTAGAAACATGGTTTTCCTAACTATCTTAGCCTATCTAAATCCAATGGTCATGGCCATTCCTCCAAAAAGTGTGGAGCACCTAAGGCATTGAGTGTTTTACCAAAGTGCTCATATAGAAATTGCCTTAAAAAGACAAAATACTAGATGACAAAAATTGAGCCAAGGGCCTTCAAAATTGTTCGAGAAGATGATGTCTAAGGTGGATAGGCATGGAGTGAATCCTCAACAAGTATTTCAAGCTTATTTTTATCTTCATGGTAAGTTACGGCTTCAATTCTTGCCATAGCAGTTTTGAGCTTTGCCCTTGCTATTTGGCTTCTTCGGCAATAGTAATTTTCCATATTTCTTTGAATGTCAATGTCTCTTTTGGCTTTGTCTAAGAGGATTTCAAGATGAGTGTTCACCTTCTCAAGCTAATGCTTCGTGTTCTCATTTACCATTTTGGCAAATTCCTCATTTAGAGTGGGCTCATTAGTTAGTTCAGACTCCTTTTGCTTTTCTAGCTTCAAAGCTCTCTTTAGGCGTCTAGTCCTTGGCCTTCTTCTTAGCACCTATTCTTCTAGCTCGTCACTATATTCTCCATATGCATCATCAAGCAAGGCCTTAGCCTTCTCAGCCTCTCTCTTTGCCTTGATGAGATGAATCTCCATAATCTCATGTTTGACCTCAAACTATTTGTTTTCTTGCTCATAGTATGAAATAATGTATTTGGCCCTTTGAAAGTTGACCTGGAGCTCTACTGTGAGTGTATTCTTATCTTTGATAAAAATGGTTTTTTTTTCACTATCATCATTTTCAATTAGGTCAAATAAGTGAACATCCTACTCTGTCTCATGGAGGTCCTCCTCCTGTTGCTGGATCTCTGACTCGGTCACCTTTTCCTTACCTTATGTACCTGCTTTGTTGATGAAGAAGGAAAGGACCATCCCACAATTTGTGGGGAAAACACTTGCCTATGCCCTGCTTGAAAGGTATGTGTCAAGGTACCCAAGCCAACCCTTTTAGGCTTGTTGATCTCACCATGCTCAATGTGCTCTTGCTCTTTGTCTTCATCTCTACTAGGTGAATGAATAGGTTCATGAAATGATAATGATGGAGGTGATGGTGTGGCTGACACATCAGATGAATATGAGTGATGTATGGGCTGAGATGGAGGAACAGAGGTGGATGGATGAGATGAGGAAGGGATGCTTTGGACATTTTGAGTAGGTGCATGAGTGAATATGGGATTAGCTATGAATGTGCTCCATGCATATTGAACTCCTTGAGATCGTAAAGGACTATGATTTTGATGAGGGAATGATGAAATAGGCTCTTCATTTGATCTTTGTACTCCCTCTTTTGGGTAATGTGGGCCATCTTATCAACACTCCTAGAAAGATAGTAGGGTATATTGAGTATTTTTACCCTAGTGAAATGCATTAAAAGTTGGATATGATAAGAATATATCCTGGAGAATCTACCTTCACATGAGAAATACTTCATTATAATATTCATCATTGGGGCATATCTGTTAAGGAGGTGTGAAAAAGGAAAATAACCCCTTCTTTCACTTTTGTATCTTGGTTTCATGTAAGGCTCATAATAATGGTCTCTAAATCACCCTGTTTAAACCACTTTTCCCCAACGTCTAGAATCCCAGTGGTAGCTGATATATTGGCAGTAGACAAAGTGAAAGTTATGCTCGCAAGAGTGACCTAGCTGTCTTGAAGTTTAGTAATAAAGAGCCTAGTCAACTCAGCATGATGTTGGACTTCCTGCACTTGTTCACAAAAATCATCACAGCCTAGCCATTTGAAGGATGTCATAGTCATAGTGGATGCTAGGAGTTCCCTGAGATCTGTGGGCTCAAACCTGTGTATATGTCCTCCTTTGTTCTTTGTCTTCTTCTCTATCTGTTTCCTCTTCCTCACTATGTGGTCTATATTCCTCCTCTGCCATGTTGTTTAGTATCAAACCCTAGGGAGGTGTAAGGTAGGGGTAATGAGAGTGAAATGGTAGTGTTGTGGGGGAATCTATGGTTTATATATATGATTAAACACCAGATATTCAATAAACATATCAAGCACTTAGGAAATGACTTTAGGAGGAAAAAAAGCACATGCTTTAGCTATTACTTACTTCTTTTTAGGTTGAGAATGCTTTGGAGGAGTTGAGGAGGTAGCTGGAGTGTTGCTAGACAAATGGGAAACACCAGTGTAGAGTGCACAGTGCCTCATCCAAATGTGAAGTTCCTTAAGGGAATGTGTAGCGCCAGCCAAACACGCAGCGCCAGAAGGAAACGCACAACACCTGCTCTATTTCTACTGATTTTTCCCAAATGTGCAAAAAAACTCTCTTGGGGTTTTCTCAATGAGTGTTAAGAGGTAAATGAAGGTAATTTTTAAGGAAAGAAGTACTTTATAGGTGAGTGAGTTTGATATTTTTCTTTACAAACCCACTTTCTATTGTTTCATTTGATCGCTTTTTGACCTCTTTGCTAATTTGTTTTCTGATTTTTTCTTTTGTAGATGGATGATATTGAAGCTTTGGCAATCTTAAATTTTGAATTTTTTATGGATGATATTGGCAATGGATTTGCATTAAACAGCTAAGAATAGTGACTTATTACATATGATAAACATAAAATTACATAAATAAATAAAAACTGCTACATCTCTCTTTTGAAGTAAATATTACAAACTGGAAAGAATTTCTTGCTTAAAATCCAAATGGAAATTTTAGAAACCATGGTTACATGCTTGTAAACCATTATTTAACTAAAAAGGGGATATTATTTACTTCTCTCTCATACTTTTCTAGCCTTATGCAATGAAATGGTGTTTTATTGGACCTTTTAAAATAAAACCTAGAGACATAATGGGACCTTGAATGACTGGACTTCATGTGGACTTGACCGACAAAAAACATGATGAGATGAGCTTTTATAGTCAATGTGTGCTCAACAAGACACATGAAAGTGGGCTAGAAAATTTTGAGTTTTGAGGGGAGATGGGCTTTCAACTTGGGCTACCATGAGTGAGTAAACTTTTACATGATGACCTAGGTGGAATGATAAAAATTTCAACATGGGGCACTACTATGATATAAAACAAGAATTTTGATCACTGATGGTAGTATGAAAATACTAACTCTAACACCTTAATTGCTTTAATTTTTCTAGGGTCTACCTTAACCCCTTCATGAGATACAATATGACCCAGATATTCTAGCTCTTATACTCCAAAGAAACATTTGGAGCATTTTTCATATAATTGTTTCTCCTCCAATAGTTTGAGCACCCTGTCAACATGTTGAACATGATCCTTCCAAAACTTGGTATAGATTAGTATATCATCAAAAAATACTAACACAAATTTTATAAGGAAGGGTTTGATAATGGAATTCCTCAAACCTTGAAATGTAGAAGGTGCATTGGTAAGGCCAAAAGGCATGACCAAAAATTCATAATTTCCCTCATGAGCTCTAAATGTTTTTTTTGGAACGTCTTCAATATGCATTCTGATTTTATGATATCTTGAACGAAAATCCAACTTGGTGAAGTAAATTGATCCATGCAATTCATCCAGTAGTTCATCAATGATAGGATTGAGAAATTTATGTTTAATAGTGAGCTTGTTGAGCTCCCTATAATCCATACACATGCACCATGATCCGTCCTTCTTGGGCACCAATAGTACTGGAGAAGAAAAAGAAATTTGACTAGGTTGAATTATACCAGCCTCTATCATTTCTGCAACCATAGGTTAAATTTCACTCTTTTGGGCATAGGGATATTTGTAAGGCCTAATGTTTGGAGGAACACTTCCTGGAATCAAATGAATAGCATGATCATGATCAAAAATAGGTGGGATACCTTTGGGAGTCTCAAATACCATGGAATGATTGTCCAAGACCTTTTAGATATATGGAGAAATAGATGATTTTGGTGTGGGGACCTCTAGTGAACATAATTGTGCAATTATGCCTCATTGTTCTTTGTTTAAAAGCTTTGTCATCCCATTAGAGTTGATTATATTTCTTGGTTTACCTAAAATACCTCTTAACTCAACTTCCTTTCCTTCCGAAGAAAATTTCATGAAAAGTTCTTGAAAATTAAAAGCTATTGTACGCAAGGATTGTATCCATTGGACTCCTAGTACAACACTAGCACCACCCATTGCATTTGGTTTTTCAATACATATTCTTCCATGGATAGCTTGATATTATGGCACTTTCTAGAGAAATTTATGGTTCCTCCACTTGCAACCATCACTTGACACTAGTGCTGGATATAGGAAGCAATTCAATTCCTTAGCCATCTTACAATGAATAAAATTATGGGTACTTCCCGAATCAATCAACAATATTACTTTTTTCTTCTTGATATGTCCTTCTATCTTGATAGTTTGAGGAGTGGTAATTCCAAATAATGAATTACAAGAGATGTTCAGATTCATTTATTCTTTCTCTAGGGTCTTTTCCTGGTGTATATCCTCTTCTTTTGATGTTTCTTGTTCCTTTTGTTCCTCATCTTCACAATCTATGTAATATGATTTCTTCTCAACACACTTATGGCCTTTAGCGTATTTTCTATCACAACTATAACAAAGCCCTTTTTCTCTTTTTTCTTCCAATTGTTGTGGTGTCAACCTTGTAGGTTGTGGAAGGCTTGGGGAAACAAAAATTCCATCCTTATAGTTGTGAGTGGTAGGCTTCCTTGTTGCCATAATCTTTCTTTCCATTTTTATTGCCAACCTGAATGCCTTGTCCAATGAGTCAGGTTCCCAAAGGCGAACTTCATGTTGGATGTTATCCTTTAAATTCCCTAGGAACACATCAATCCTATGCTCCTCTAGAATATCTTTTACCCTTATATTCAATTTTTGGAAGTCCTCAATATGCTCCATCATTGAACCCTTTTTTTTTAGGTTTATCAATTGACTAAAAAAAGTGTTGTTTTTTTGTATCCTCATAATGTGGTATTATTTCTTCCGTAAAAATTGCCCAAGTGACAATTTGTTTACGAGAGTAAATCCAACGATACCATACGAACTGATTTGGTTCCAAATATAAAGTTTCAATGCCTACTTTTTATGTGTTTTGCACATTATGGAGATCAAAATATTGCTCCATCTGTAGTATCCATGTTACAGGATCCTTGCCATGAAAATTCCTCATATCCAATTTTGGAACATGGTGGATCTTCAATCCAACATTAGAGTCTATGAATTCATGATTAACATTTATTTTTTTCTCATTGTGAGTTTCCTTTACTACCCTTTCACCATTAGTAAGCATTTCTTGTAGCAACTTAGTCAGATCTATCTTCAAATCTTCCATGTCGCCTTTCAATTTTTCTTCTATACCATCCATATTAGCATCCATGCCATTTATCTTCGGTTCCATGCCATCCATTGTAGATACCATGCCATCCATCTTAACTTCCACTCCATTCATCTTAGCTTCCAAACCATTTATCTTAGCTTCCACCCCTTTCTTTAAATCATCAATCATAGCTTATGTTACCTTTCGTGAGAGTGACATTTGTTGCACTTGGTCTCATACTTTTGATATATCATGTTTCATTTCTTCTTATTCTTCATGAGTCATGCTAGAGATTTTAGGTTTCTTAATAGGTGTTTCCATTTTTTTATTTGGGGCATAAGTTAATGATAAATATGCTTCACTATGCCCTTTGAACTTCAAACTAAATTTTCAACCCAAAATTATGCAAGAATTTAAAAAGAAGACACACCTTTTTTTTCTTTGTAGAAGCTCGATATTGAATTTGTTATATATCTATATTTTCAAATCTTCAAGGTCTGAAATTTCTTCATGTGGTATTCCTCTAAGTCCTCTTCTGAATGCCACCAGTCTGATCACAATTGGATTCTCCAAGAAATAGTTATGCCCAATTTCTGAAGATGGCCTAATTATATAATGTTTCAGTAGAGAAAACTTGTGTGACTTGCCACATGCCAGTGTTTCATCCTTCATATCTTAGAAATATACACTAAAAACTATAGTTTGTCCTCTGTCTGTAACTTCTTACGAAATTTCAATCTGATGTCCAAAGAGAAATTTATAACGATTTTCCCAAGGTCACCTGTTTGGAATGTAATTTGGGAGTCTACAAAAACCCTAACTTCCTCATATCATATCTCTGAAAAGGTTGTGAGAAAAGATCTGAAATTTGGACTTGAGGTTCAAAAGAATTCCTTCTCAAATTGGTTTTTTTTAACTTCTCAAACTTTGTAGACAAAATGTTATAGTGAAAATTCCATGATGACTTGTTTGGAGTAGTGACACCCTAGAATCCAAAGCTCTCATACCAAATGTTATGAAACCAACTCACAAAAAGATAGAAAAGATAGATCAATGACTTCAGAAGTAGCCTCTTTGAGGGGGATACCTCCTTTACATTACACAAATGAACAATTCTTTGATAATGCAAATGACAAAACCTCCTTTCTATATAGGAGTCTAAGTGGTCATAATATAATCAAAGCCAACATAACAATAACATTATAAGGGCACAACAATAACAATAGTGGGATTCTATGTGAAACAATAATAACAATATGGCGACAACAATAACAATAAGGACTACAATGACAATAGTAATGGTGGAATCACTAGTATCATAGGTACCTAACATCGAATTTTTAGGCATTTTGAATATCATGGCTTTGATCTCTTAGAGCATCTCATCTATACACTCAAACCCATCTTCAAAGCTGAAATTTAACAAAAAGCTCTCCTTTTGTATATCCCATTATGTCGTGCCATGTCGCAGCTTATTTTCCAAATATGAGTTCATTGGGATGGTGCCCAAAGTATGAAAAATATGTGAACCCACTCCAGTTGTGGTTCTTCTCCCCATCCTTTCGTCCATCGTGCCAAATGATCACGTCGATTGTCCTTCCATGTGTATTTCTCCACCATGCGGGTATTGGCGTACGAAAGCCACAACTTCATCATTCTTTGTTATTTCTTCCAATCAGTGAAGCTATCCTTATGAGTGCCCCACCATCAGGCAAGCGTAGCCCATAGCGCAATAACTAGAGCTTGGAACCGATGTTCCTTTGGTACATTCCTTTCCAAATTATAAAAAAAAAAAACTAAAATCTTCTAAAACATCATAATAAGGTATATTTTGTTCCTTAGTGGGTATACATCAAAGTGACTTTGTACGCCTATTAGAGGGCAACGATGATACTTCATGTAGTCAATCCTGCTAATGCTCAAGCTCCTCATCAAAATACGAAGTGCAAGAACTATCCCTATCCTACACGATCTTTCCTTCTATAGTGGGGTTGATCCCGTCCTCATCACGCACAGTGATCTTATAGATATGATCAAGGTCGTCTTCTTCTTCAACATCATGAAGTAGTTCAGTATATCGTGCACCATCAATCGGATCCAATGGAACAATAACCCTGAGCTCCTTCCTTTCAATCACCATTTTATGTTTTTTGAGATAAATTACGACATCCATATCAAAGGCCCAATCGATGCCAAGTAGGGAAGGGTAAGGGTTTCTTCCGTTGACTATCTAAATCACTTCAAAATTAGCTAGAGCGCTTACTCCTTCAATATCCAACATTACCCCATATAGGCACCCCATAGGAATGATCTTTTTCTTGTTCACCATTCGTAGCTACAGAGGAGACCAATTTAGCACAGGTCTCCCCATTCTCTCCCAAGTTTTCTTTGGAAAAAACGTTTGCATCAAATCCCAGATCAAGAATTACCTAATCCATTTCATATTCTCAAATTTTTGCAGTTAGTCTCATATCATGACCAGTTTGCCTCTTTCTTTTTCCCACTTTTCATACTACACATTGTTCTGATAGAAGTTTAGTTTTACCTATAAAGTTATCTATTAGTTCTTATAGCCCCTCTACCACCTTCCTACCCCTTAGAAGCTTTATGAAAGTCTTCAAAAATCACTTCCTCTGGACTTTCCCTGACTTCCTGATGTAGAAGATTCTATAAGGCTCTTCTTAGCCTCCATAAAGGTTTCCTTGGATTTGCTTAAATCAAACCCAACTTCTTTTTTAGTTTCCTTGCATAGCCATCCCTCAACTTTTGGCTACTTCTCCTTGTCTTCTCCATTAGTGATACCGCTTTGCATATCCGACCTCATCATTTGGATGTTTTGCATAGGTCACTAGGCTTGAGTCTTATTTTCTTGCACCCTCGCTATAAGTATCAGAAAATCTTCCATGACATGGTCAAACTCCCTTAAATATTGACAAGAGGGGTGTGTTGGATTCTAACAGTCACGTGTGAAGTGACTTGCCTACCGACAGTTGTAAAATATCATTTTTCCATGACCCCTTCCAGCTCCTCCTCCTCGCCCTCTTCCTTGGCCTTGAAATCCTTCGCGCACCATATTTGCACCTTTATGTTAAGGCCGATTTGCTTTTTGCATCCTATACATAGGGTTCTACTCCATCATTAGTTCAAAACTTCGACAGTTGCCCTCATCTTGACCTATAGATTTGCAGAAATGCAAAACAACTATTGCGGGGTCTATACAAAATTTTACAGAAGATAATAGTTATCTGTTGCATTCTTCCAAGAAATTTGACAAATAGTTCACCATAATGCTACTCCTGCACTTATCCCAACAATGTTTTCTTGCTTCCGAGGGATAGGGCCTTCTCCTATAAGATAATTCTTATAAACGGGCAATGATTCTTATCATGACCATGGCCCTTGCAATTCAGGCATTAGACTTCTGTACACACCTCCATCTAGACTTCCTTTCCTTTCTTAAGACTCTCCAACTCCATGTGTAAGCTAGCCAACTGTGATTGAATTTGTTGCACTCCCAGATTTGTATCCTGCATGGGTGAAGCCTCCAATCTCATCAAAATCTCCAAGGCTTTAGCTTGCATTCCTATGTTCTGTTGTGACAGTGGAAATATCAGATGAGGCAATAGCAAAGAAATGTACTAGTCTCTGTTTTGATCTTCCGTGATCCTCATATTATCCTACTGAATCAAATAGCTTAGTCTTTGATCAAAGTCCCATGCAGACTCATTTACCCTCTACTAGATCTCTTTAAACTCCATCACTGATTGGCCTTTCCATTTAGGCTTCTTAAATTCATTTTTAAGCACTTGTTATGTTTCCAACATAGTCTCATTAGGTTTACCCATACAAAACTTGATATACCATCTCATCATCCGTAATATGTTGTGCCTTCCATACATCATATGCTAAAAGCTAGAATTGTTCAGGGTCTTCAGTCCCCAGAGCTTTAAACACAAGCATCTTCATCGTGTTTTCCATGTTGAATGATGGAGACAGAAGTCTAGGTGGAGGTGTAGGTGTAGTTGTGTGAGGTGGAGGTGATGGTGGAGGTGGAGTGGATGGATTCGGTATCCCTAGGATACCATGACTTACTACCTTTAGTGCACCTAGGAGTGTCCTCAGAACACTACTTTCTTCACCATTGGCAAATGCTCCTAACAAAGGATTGTATTCAACACTTGAATATATGTTTCTTTTGAATGTTTTTCAACTCCACATAGCTCCCATCAAATCTCTTCTAAACATTAATTTAGTGGTATAACCCTTTTTTCGTACAATAGCATTTTAATCCATGTCTTCAGGGATTTGAGATACTTACCTCTAGATCCCTTGAAGAATCATTGTTTAGCTTCACTATAACCTACAGATGTATTGATCACGAACTCAGTGATGAAACTGTCCAAAATTCTATCGATCCAGTAGTCGACAGCCCTGGTGAGCTTTTTCTCAAATGCTTCAAGATGCCTTACCAATTCTAGAGTCCACACAATACAGTTGTCCAAATTCCACGTGCACTGACTATCTGCTAATTTTGACAACCACAGGTGTAATTCACACAGAAAAGAACAGAAGAAAATTTCGTGCTCGTCTGTATACAGACATCTATTTAGCCACTCTTCCTTTGACAAACATGGATTCTTATTTTCTTGAGCTACAAATTCGTGCAGCTTCTGATCTATCCACTTCTCAATTTATTTATTAGTTGGGAACCATTTATTTGATATCATACATTCCTCAGATAGATCGTGGTCTCAGTAATGGAACCATTTGTTGGCTTGAGGGGTCCTAACCTAGGTTCAAAGTTAGCTGCCCAACCAACAAAACCCTAGACTACTATCCCTTTCGACAACAACCTGCGTAGCACATGCACTCGAAGAAGTATTGGGGGATGATCGAACTAGGTTTCTGCATCCATAGGTCGGTGTGATGGGTTCCTACGATTTCTAGGGCTTATTTCGATATTCGCAAAATTCTTTGAAAATTCATAACCACAAGTAAATAAGCAGATCTGATACTCTTGTGCATCACTTAAGAATTTCTTCATATAATTTCATAATCATAGAACGAATATTCAAAAATCTCATAAGTAAATATAAATGCACAAATACACAATTATAACTTCAAAAATAGTCTTTATTGATATAATAATTTCTATTACAGACTCTTCTTCCCTGTGCACATAGCTGCAGGGGCCCATGCACTCAGCCTACGGACTTACCAAGGTTAGTGCACACAAAAAAGCAGGAGACTTCCCCTTCCCCTTCACCTAAGTATATGATCAAACTTCCTTGTCTCAAACTTACCTACCCATACAATGATCTTCTATTTTTTTTTAACTGACGTCCTAGACTCGCTATGACTCCTTCATATATGTTTCTCTTTTACAATTCCATGGTCTGTGGACGATGGGTGGGTCACAAACCTCCCTATCTTCTAATAAACTAAGGTACTAAAGCCCCTTTTGACTGCTATGACCTTCACGCTCCACTCCCTCAAAATGCGGAGACTTTACAAGTATAAAAAGTTTACAAAATTTACCGCAGGGGACCTTGTCCCAACGTCATGGTTTTATGATGTTTGACTATGAGGGAGAATCACTATTTGATGGGTTGAGGTGGTTGGCCTTTGGAAGCCCTGGATGGTTTTGGATTTCTATGTTATATGAGATCCCACATTCATTCTTGGTATATGGCACGAGGGTGAATGGCTGAAGAGAGATTTAGCTCAGCCATTCTACGATCGGGTGGAACATGGATGTCCCATGCTAGGTTTGGATTTTTCATCATCAATATGAGGTTATTTTACTTGTATTTATGTTAGTATTATACTGGTTTATATTTCGATCATATGGTTATGATCATTGGTATTTATTTTTTTGTTATGATGGTTATATATGTGTTTTATGACAGTAGCTATGTACGACCCTCATCATGTTTTTACTTGTAAATGAATGAACAACATATCTATGACCTAATGGATGAAATGGCAATTTATTTGTTGAGGCATCAATGTTTCTTAGCGATTCTCAGCTATGTATGGGACCCCTATGCTCAGATATGTTATTTACACATATAGATTACATATTCATGATATGTTTGATGAAATTCCTATCATGACTTATAGGGGTCCAGTCAAGGTATTATTTAAGTAATTTCTTTTACACTATCATTTCCCTGTTATCGTACTGTTCTAAAGATGCCATTCAATTCAGGGCAGTGACCTAGGCTTGGGGCTTGAAAATTTGGCTTAAATCTCGAGGACGCTTGCACATAACTAAGTAAAATAGTCCCTGGACGCTGGCTTGAGGCCTGTGAGAGCGTCTATAGGTCCTTCGATGCTGGAATGGCCATAGCATGAGAGCGTCCAAAGATCAAGTGGTCCAGAAACGCAGTGGGACCTAGGGGGTAGTTGGTAGTAAGGTTGGATTGGTTCTTGACGGTATTATTGTTGATGTTGAATGTCTATATGGTGTGTTTTTGTTGGTTCCACTTCCTTAACATGACTTAGGAGGTCGAATCATATCATAGTGGCCTCTCTCCACATGTTTACCCTAGCTAGCTGGTTGCTTTGGGTAGATGTGGGAGTATGGTGTTACATCTTGGATCTGTGGGCTCAAGTAAGATATGTTGTGGTTGGAGGAATGCAATTCACTCCAAGGAAAATGAAATCAAAATTTAACCATTACCAAATTTCTTCAACCATTCATCCCTTGCCTTGGTCAATTGCTATTTCACATTTTCAAGTACTCACTCACTCCAGTTGAATACTATTGGCTCTATACACTCTAGAGCATATGACATATGAGACCTATTGGCCAAATGTAGAGTATCATTATTGACCAATCTAGAAATGATACACAAGATCATCCTCAAAGGAAAATACACCACATCCTTTATCTCAATTTTCCCATCGTTGTTCAGTTGGGATTAAGGTCTACAATGTGCACCGATGTAATCCTTTACTGTCTCTCCACCCATCCTCGAACTGGATAATTAGATGGGGGCACCTCTCCTTGATAAATTATCAAGAATTATGTGGCTTCCACCTGTATCTCAAGCATATGTGCTCTAAGTTTGAAATCTTGTGCCTGAACATCCCATGCGCGAACAAGACATTCCAATAGCTCTATATGTTGCCTCATTCCAGGAGGCCAAAATTATTTTAAGAGCCCATAATCTCTCAATGCATGGATAGTGGCTGAATTATTAGTTGCATTCATATCTTTCTCCTCATGTTGTTTTTCTCACCATATCATGACCATTTCATTCTGATGGAAACCTAAAAAAAAAACAAGAAGAATCATTAAGATGAATTTCATGCAAAAAATTGGGAAAATTTTGAGTGAAATAGGCAAAATAAATTTGCGAATTGCACCTGGTGCACCCTCCTAAGGGAAGATATTGCACTGTAGTGCCTTGTAAATTGTATTTGTTTCTTAGCCAACACACCTTTTGACACTGCTAGGGTGCGGTGGATCTAGGGTAAAAAATCAAAGCCTTAGGTCCCTCAAAATTGAAAATAGAACATGCATGAAATGAAAAAAATGGAACAGTGGAAAGAAAGAGGATAATGAGATCTCTTACTTGGAAGTGATGACAATAAGAATGATCCAATGAATTGGATTCAACCATCTACAAAAGATCAACAGAAAAAAAGAACTCAAAACTCACTCACCAAGAGGTAAAATGTGAAATGGTAAAAATGAATTACTTTCAAGACTATTTATGGTCATTTTCATAATTATTATATTAATATTTTAATATTTCTCCCTAAATGTGACTCAATTTTATCACGGATCATGTATATTTAATATTATGTTGGTGTTATGAGCAGGTTAACAACTATTTAATGGTTTTGATTATGTCTCAATTGAAACAGATCATTTTTACCAAAGAGCATACTTTTATCACTTATTCGGGCTTTGTAAACTTACAAAAATGGAACCGCCTAGAGTCCTCTTTCAGCTCTTTTCAGAGTCCCAAAATATGAAAATATTATTGAGCACTTTCCTCTTCGAACTCATTAAAGTAAATGAAAATACATCTACTTAGTATAAGTTTAACACTTTTCTGGACTGAGATTGACTATTTAAGAAAAATGAATACCTTAGTCAGACATGGCTAAGAGGTTCTCCTGAGTATCATTTTCTACCTTTTCAAACCCAAGAGAATATTTATGAAAAGGAACTTTTGGAGTTTTATTTTTTGCCTCTTTTTCAAACTCTCTAAACATGCAAAATGAGCCAAGTTAGACCTTCATTGGTCTCATAAAAACATCAAACAACGTTGGACTCGTCAAACATAACAGGAATGAACCAGTTCTTCTCAGGGTTCATTAATGATACTCATAGGAATTCATCTAAAGGATGAAATTATAAATTAAGCATATGTTATCCTCCTCAAGCTTGTTAAAAAAAAAGAGGTACTTACTAGAAATGGTTGGCAAAATTAGGAAAATAGGGTCTCTACATATTAATGGCAATGAGTCACTCTTGAACATGACACTCTACCACTTCATCTCCATGGTTGTTTGGTTGGAAAATATGCTTGTCCTTTTGGTTCATCACACCATATCAAAGCCTCTGATTTTAGTTTTGGGTCAATGTTATCAACTCAATTTGGTGTCACCGATATGTTCAAGAGAATTCATTCAGTTGATATTCACTAGGATACTCTTAAGCGTTCATTCCATGTCTATCATTCCTAAACCAGTTCCACATAAACATCATTATATCTTGAATCATGATACCTATTTTGTGTCATTGATGAGGGATACGTGAAGGCCCTCTTGTGATGGGTCACTTGATGTCGACATGAAATCATTATCTAGGAATTTTACTTATAAACTCTCTATTAGCTTAGGTGGGCTAGACCCAGGTTCAAAGTGTGTTTATCACCAAGAAAACCCTCAACCACTTGATCTGAAATCACTCACGAATGATCTCAGTTAACTAATGAAGGTATTACAGACTTATGTGCTAGGGGGTGTCTATGTTATTTTGTGCAACAATCGATAAGGTTGTGAAATACACAAACACTGAAACAGTAAGAGAACATAGTAAGCAAACACATAAACACAACAAATTTAATAAGGAGTTCATCCAATCCTCTTGGGCTACATCTCCTGGTCTAGCCTTCACTGGTGTCTTCTCTATTGTGTCTTCAAAAGTAGAGTTTTACAATAGTGAGCTCAAATTGAGTCTCACTTAACAGATAATAATCAGTAGGGCTATACTTGGATCCCCCAAGTCTCTAGAGTTCACAAATTCCCCTTACTAAAACTTGACCTCAACTGGTCTCAGTGGTATGAGTCCAATTTCGTACTTAATACCTAACATGTATACATAAAGGGGTTGCTTGAACCTCTCAAGCCCTCTCTAGAGTTCACAGACTCTTGGACTCTCTCTGTCACTATTTGCTCGATGCTTCCTTTGCTATGTAGGTCAGCTCAACTTCTCTGTTCTCTGCAATTTTTGCTTCTCTCTCTCTCTGCTCTCTTTTACTGCCTCTTCTGCTTTCTCTGTCTGTTTGTGGCTTAAAGACAATTTTCTTCCTGACTGTTCATTTCTACTTCCCAACTCTCTGCATTTCCTACCTCTGTTTGTGGGAATTCCCCTGCTCTGCGTCATCATCACTGTAACGCTTCATAGAGAGGTGGCCACCTATTTCCTCATGAACTGAGTGTTAGCTCTCTTTGAACGGTCGTTATTTTTGTTGCTCCAAGATTGCCTACAAAACTGATTCCTCTGCCAACTCATCGGTCATGCCATAGCTTAAACCTTTTCCACCTCAGCCTATTTCCCTATCGAATCTATTCTCCCATCAGATTACTTCTCCGTTGTTGATCTGGGACCTCCAGATCCTACAGTCTTCGTCCATATCATGCGGGTAAGTAGCATGACCTTTACTCGCGCGATGAGAGCAGTTATCTCTCTCTTCCATTGGACGCATGTCACCTATTGTATGGAATCGGGCAGGACTCAGTCAAACCTGCTTACCACTTGAGGGCCTTCTGATATTCTGCCGGTTTTAGCACAGGGCCCACCTTCTAAAAAAATTGGCGATTTACGTATGATTTTATGCTTTTCCCTAAGACCAAGTGCTCAAGCCTTTCCTTCACTAAGGGGGATGCTTTGCGATATGCGATTAGTGCTTAGCGCTAATCAAATATCAGAAATTGCTTACGTTTCTGGATCTAACTTCCTGGTTTGCCATTTTGCGTCAGCACGCAGTTACCATGGGCCAACAGTCTGCGCGCTTTGACTGAGGATCCTCGTTGCTTCGTGTTGACCACTAATTGCCATTGTTCAGAGGTTATTCTAATAAGCTCGACATCCATAGCACTTTGAAACTTTTGTTATGAGTTTTACAGAGTTTAGGAAACTGTAAGAGTGTTTGACGATCTAATTTGGATCATGGCCTTCCCACTGAGAAAGCTTTTGGACCACCAAAAGATGGTTTTCAAGCATCGACTAAGTGAGGGTATACTTGTCTCACTTGTCCAGTCTCTATCCCTTTTCCACTGCTTAGCTTTGAACCCTTGAGTCCATTCCTGAGGTACTCAACATCTCCCCTGCACGTTGTCCTCACCTTCCTGTCCAGAATTGTATCTTCGTGTAATTCATTGATATATTCACGTAACAGAACACCAATAGAAGGTAATTGACTATGTTCTTTGGGATCTTCAATTAATGAAGGTTCATATAGTCTCAAGCTATCTGCATTAACGACTGAGTAGATGTGCATGTAAGCTGGTAAATCAAGGCGAAAAACATTCTCACCAATTTTCTCAAGTATCTTGAAAGGTCCATACCTTATTAGCTTTAACCTTTTACCTTCACCTTGCATTCTATCTTTGATGATATATAGCCAGACTTGATCACCAAACTAGAAACTATCCTCCATTTGATGCTTGTCATGCCTTGCCTTGTATTTGGCTTGGCTCTTTTCCAGTTGTTCCTATACTGCTTGGTTAATCTCTTGGATTTTTTCAATGAACTAGGTTGCCTTGTCCACATCACCGTGTCCATCAACTGCTATGTATTTACCAAAGACAAAATCTAAGGGAGACCTTGGTGTGAAACCAAAACAAGTCTCAAAACGAGATCTCTATGTAGAATAATGTTTTGCTCGGTTGTAAGCATGCTACACATAATATAAATGTTCATCCCAAAGTTTGGGATGCTTACTGCAATAGCCTCTGAGCAACTGGATCACTGTCCTGCTGACCACTTCTGTCTAGACATCTATTTGTGGATGAAAGGTTGTGCTTTTATTCAGTTTGGTGTCCATTAGTTCCCTCAAACTTGACCAAAACTTCCCAACAAATTAGGTGTCTCAATCAGATACAATGGAAGTGGGTAATCCAAAATGAACCCATACATGCTAAAAGAACAACTTTGTAGTTTGTTCAGCTTTAATCTGTTTATTACAAGGTATCAAAATACACATTTTGCTGAACTTATACACAACAACATATAAATAGTCATGACCTTTCCTAGATTTAGGTAGTCCTCCAACAAAGTCCATGGAAACAATTTCCCAAGGATGAGAAGAACCTAGCAATGAAGTGTACAAGCCTAGTTTTCTATTGTTGGGCTTGCTTTTAGCACACATGGTACACCCTCTTACATATCTAGAAATTGTCTCATTCATTTTTTGCTAATAACAAATTCTTTGCAGTTGTGCAACTGTTTTACTTACCCCAAAGTGACCTGATATTAGAGAGGTGTGTGCTTCTCGAATTATCTTTACTCTTTCAGTTTGTGGAATGCATAGCTTCCCAGAATGATACAAGAGTTGATCCTTAATGTGATAATCCAATTCTTCCACTCGTTTGCCTTGACTCAAAGTTTCATATACATCTCTAAAATCTATATCTTTAGCATATTGTTTAATGTAGCTCTCATGCAGTACTGAATTATGCTTAAGTATAGTGGATGCATTTATAATAGGTCTAGATAACATATCTGCAACTTTATTGTGTATGCCCTTTTTATATCTGATGACTAAATTAAATTGTTGTAGAAAACCCATCCATCTATAGTGTCTTGATTGCTGCAACTTAGTTTGGGAGTGTTGATATTGAAGTGGTTGATGATCAGTATGTATAACTATCTCTTTTCCCATTAAGTAATGTTTCCACTTTTTCACACTTTGTAATAATGCATACAATTATTTATCATATGTGGGATAGTTAAGTATTGCAGAATTAAATGTCTCAGAATGATAACGTATGTGTTTACCGTGTTGTATCAACACTGCTCCCATGGCATAGTCACTGGCATTTGTTTGGATCTCAAATGGTCTTTGAAGATTAGGCAGTGCTAGTACTGGTGTTGTACTAATCTATTCTTTCAAGGTGTCGAAGGATTTCTGTTATTTGCCTCCTCACTGAAACACCTTGTTCAATATTGTTAAGGCATGTAAGGGAGCTGTAATTAAGGAAACGTTAGAAATGAACTTTCTCCAATATTGTGTTGCTCCTAAGAAGCTTCTAACTTCTATAGTAGATTTGGGTTTAGGCTAGTTTACAATGTCTCCCACCTTAGAGGGATCTATCTTCAATTCACCACCCCTTACTATATGTCCCAAACAATTCAAAGATGTTTTGTCGAATTCACATTTTGAGAGTTTAACATAATTGTTTTCTCTTTTCAAAACATCTAGTGTTTACTTAACATGCTTTAAATGTTCTTCCCATGTTTTGCTAAATATAAGAATGTCATCCACATATACAATAACAAAATCATCAAGAAAAGGTCAGAGTATGTCACTCATTATTCTCATGAAAGTAGCAAGAGCATTAGTTAAGCCAAAACGCATAACCAGCCACTCATACAATCCCTTCTTTCTTTTGAAAGCAGTATTCTATGCATCTTGTTCTGCAACTCTGACCTGATGATATCCACTATGCAAGTCTAACTTGGAAAAATAAACAACTTCTTTCAATTTATCTAATAGATCATCTATGCAAGGAAGGGGATAATGATTTTTCATTGTTATCTTATTCAGTGCTCAGTAATCAATGCACATTCTCCATGAGCCATCTTTATTTCTCACAAAGACAATTGGAGACCCACATGGTGATGTGCTAGGTCTATTGAACCCCTTCTCGAGCAACTCTTGCACCTGCTTCTTGATTTCTACATTCTATAAAGCGGATAGCCTATACAATCCAATGTTAGGCAATGGAGCATCTTGATACAAATTAATATCATGCACTATTTCCTTTTCGAGTGGCAGACCTTTAGGTTCTTGAAACAAGATATCATATTATGAAACAACTTTTTCTAAATTAGCTTGTTGTTTAGCATCATAGCCCTCAAATACATTGGTTTTATCAAGTTTATTTTCCTTTACAACCATCAGTAAAAATTGTTTGCATGAATTTACAATTCGTTTCATCTGCCCTGTGTTTATGAGAATATAATTATTCTTGAGATTATGAGCTCTTACAAAGTATTCGATTCCATATTTAACGAGTAGATACTTGTTCTCAACTCTATAGAAAATAGTTTTTCTATCATACAAGTAAAGACTTCCTAAAACAATTCCACATATATCTAGAGGAACTATATCTAACTCAACCTCATCGACAAATGTTGACCCAAAAGAAAACTTAAGTTTACATTGTCTAGTCACTTGTAGTTGTGCTTTATCACTTAACCAACCTAATGGGTATGGTTTCTTGTGAGGTGTAGTAGGTAATCCCAACTTCTTTACAATTTCTTTAGAAATTAAATTTATTTGTGAGCCACAATCGAAAACAATATCAATATTTTGATGTTTGGAAATAACTCAGATATGGAAAAGCTCATGTCTTTTTCTCTCATTTTCTTCATCATTAATAGATTGTACAGAATTACTAGTAGATGATTCAGAATTTTTACCTTTTATACCTGTGGCTGTAGTGTTTGTTTCATCTCCTGACTCTGACCCCGAATCTTTCTGAATAGCTGTCGCAGTCTTCTTCTTCTTGCCCTCAAACTTCTTAGGTCTCAACTCTGGATGTGAAATCCAGCAGTGCTCATCATCATGCCCATCCTTCTTACATTGAGTGCATGAAGACTTGTTTTTCTGTGCAGTGTTGGCCTTCCTCTCTTTCCATTTCTGTTTTCTTTTCTCCTTATTCTTTCCTTGCAATGGGCTTCGATGATCCTTCAACTTTTGGGTTCCCATTCTTTCCTCTAGCTTCTAGATGCATAGCTTGAACATATACCTCATCTATACTAGTGGGATTAAACATGAGGATAGTGTGCCTCATGTAGCTACGTAGACGACCTATGTACTTCAACAGAGTCTCAGGTGAGTCTAATGAAATTCCTAGAATCAAAGCTCTCTTCCTAAATTCTTGGGTGTAACTGTGTACACTTTTCCCTTTAAATTGGCGAAGAGTTTGCCATCCCATCATGGCTTGCTGCATGTAAGCTAGTGGATAGAATTGCGTTTTGATTGCAGAAACAATTTCACTCCAGACAGAAAGAATCTTACCATGTTTCTTCATGTCAGCTAGTGTCATGCGCTCCCACCATACTTGGGCAGTGCCTCCGAGGTGTAGGCTGGCTAGCTGAATCTTACTCTTGTTTGAGTCGATACTCTGCACTCTGCAATAAACATCAATTTGTCTGATCCAATTATCCAACGTCTCTGCATTCAACTCTCCATCATATATTTGTAAATCAAATTTAACAACTAATTTAATCAAAGATGTGTTCTTTTTATGTTCAGGGATATTAGGAGGTGTGAGAAAGTTTTCTTCTTTCCTTTTCCCTTTGAGTGGTCATGGAGGAGAGATTCTTCTTCTCCTTTTTCTTTGGAGTGTGATGAATCTTTGTTTTTACCTTTATCAAACTCCATGTACATTTCCTCTACCATGGACCTCATGGCTAGGAGACTATCTATGAATTGGGGGTCTGGTCCTAAGGGACTTTCTTCTAACATTTTCTTCTTAGGATAGACTCTTCCAATTTTTGGGTTAGTTTCAACCAACTCTCCTCCTAATTTAAGCTTTGATCTAGTTAGCATTCAACAACAAAATCCAGCACAAGCTTGTCTAACCTTAACAACCTAGGAGATTTCATACCACTTGATCTGAAATCGCTTGCGAATGATCTCAGTTAATTAATGAAGGTATTACAGACTTATGTGCTAGGGGGTGTCTATGTTATTTTGTGCAACGGTTTGATAGGATTGCAAAATACACAGAGACTAAAATAGTAAGAGAACACGGTAAGAAAACACATAAACTCAATGAATTTAATAAGGAGTTCACCCAATCCTCCTGGGCTACATCTCTTGGTCTAGCCTTCAGTGGTGGCCTTTCTATTGTGTCTTCAAAAGTAGAGTTTTACAACAGTAAGCTCAAATTGAGTCTCACTTAACAGATAATGATCAGTAGGCTTGTACTTGGATCCCCCAAGTCTCTAGAGTACACAGACACCCCTTACTGAAACTCGACCTCAACTGATCTCAGTGGTATGAGTCCAATTTTGTACTCAATACCTGATAGGTATACTCAAAGGAGTTTCTTGAACCTCTCAAGCCTTCTCTGGAGTTCACATACTCTCAGACTCTCTCTGTCTCTATCTACTTGATGATGCCTTTGCTCTGAAGGTCAGCTCGGATTCTCTGTTCTCCGAAATTTTTGCTTCTCTCTCTCTTTGCTCTCTTTTCCTACCTCTTATGCTTTCTTTGTCTATTCATGGCTTAAAGCCAATCTGCTTCTTGACTATTTGTTTCTGGTTCCTGGCTCTCTAGATTTCCTACCTCTGTCCACTGGAATTACACTGCTCTATGTCATCATCACTGTAACGCTTCACAGAGAGGTGGCCACATGTTTCCTCATGAACTGAGATTCAGCTCTCTTTGAACGGTCGTTACTTCCATTGCTCCAAGATTGCCTATGAAACTGATTCCTCCACCAACTCATCGATCATGCCGGAGCTCAAATCTTATCCGCCTCAGCCTATTTCCGTATTGAATCTGGTCACCCATTGGATTGCTTCTCTTTCGTTGATTTGGGGCCTCTAGATCCTACAGTCTCCATCCATATCACACGGGTAAGACGCATGTCACCCGTTGTATGGAATCGGGCCGGAATCGGTCAAACCCGCTTACCGCTTGAGGGCCTTCTGATAACTTGTTGGTTTTAGAGCGGGGCCCACCTTCTGACAGAATCGGCAATTTCCATATGGTTTTATGCTTTTCCACGTGACCAATCGCTCGGGGCTTTCCTTCATTGAGGTGGATGCCCCGTGATATGCGATTAGCGCTTAGTGCTAATTGCGTATTAGAAATAGCCTCCATTTCTGCATCTGATTTCATGTTTTTCCAGTTTGCACCAACACGCAGTTACCATGGGCCAATGATCTATGCACTTTGACCAAGGGTCCTCATTGCTCTGCGTTGACCACAAATTGCCATTTTTCAGAGGTTATTTCTGATAAACTCGACATCCATAGCACTTTGAAACTTTTTTTATGAGTTTAAAGAGTTGAGGAAACTGTAAGAGTGTTTGAGGATCCAATTTGGATCACCACTGGACCTCTTGGCAATGGCCTGTAAGCAAATCACAGTCTCACCCAAAGTGATTGTGGGAGGTTGCAGAAACTGGTTTATGCAACCTGAGGGATACTGCACTAGGGCACCTGTGTATTTTCCTTATGCTTTAATTATTATAAACAACTTCACACTCATACTTTTCTTCGTGGATTACATTCATTAATTAAGCCTAACACAAACATTCATAAAATGTATAGTACTAAAATAAAGTGCAGATAATAAGCAAAGTAATTGAGATAGATTTTATCATGGATAAACCCAATGTGTGATTATGTCCACAAGAACTGTTGCTGATAATTTGGAATTTGATATAACAAATAGTTCTTCCCTATGCACACGACTACAAGGTGTCTGCGCACAAAGCCGTAGATGGTCTGTGTACTTAGCTGTAGACCTAGTCCTTTGCATACATAGCTACAGAGCCTCACCCGTCCTCCAAAATATAGACTAGACAACTATCACATAAACATATATCTGCCTCAATTCCATCATTCCTTCGTTCTTTATTCATCTCTATATATACTATTAAATGAGGGATTTACATTGTTTCATTACCATGGAATCGATACCATGGTTTCTGAAACACAAGGGGCTATTTCCTAAAACCAACAATTTTATAATATTTTAATACTTTTACAAAAAGGAGGAGGCTTCACTGCAAATCCATGTTGTTGCGTAGTAACTTTGTTGCATGGTATTTATTATGCTCCATTTCTCTGCTATGTGGTTCACTTCATACTCTATGACAACCTCTTTATTGTTGCTTCCAAAAAACTTGGATTTCTCCCAAAAATTTGCCCAAAATTTGACCAAGTTGGCCTGCACCCAACAAGCCTCCAACACTCACATGTGACTCATCCCAAGTCACTCAAATTTTGTGCCCAGAATATTTACTGTGATGCTCATGTAGGCAGCATTTTACTAGTGAAGTATTTCTGCTACCTACTTCTCCTCTCAGCGCAATTCTTCCAGTAATGCCTCTATTGTTGGTCTGACAATATTCTGCAACACTTATTTCTCCCTCTGCCATAGTTCCTTAAGCCCATCATCTACTACCTGTGAAATTTAGAGGGCCTCATCCTGCCACGACTCAGTCCTCTTTGTCAAAATATGTTCTTTTCTCTGAAGGTCTTCAATCCTCTTTTGAAGAGTCTATCCTTCAGTGATTCTGGTGAGCCTCTATGAGACTAGTAACGTCTTCGTAGTTTCTCGGAGTTCTTCCAACTATTTCACCTTCATTTGGAGATCCTCTTCAATCCTATGAATGTTAGAATCCTTCTGTAGTGAGGCTCTAAATCTACATAGTTTCATCTAGTAGTTTACCATAGTCTGCCACTGTGTCAGAGATGCTTTTTAGTGCATATTTTAGATCTGTTTCCCTTTTCTCACGTACTTCTAGTGGTGTGACTAGTAGCAACCTCATTTATAGCTCCATAATCTTCACCTCATATTGAAACTTCATCTTCACAAGCTTATTCTATGAAACCTTTATTGTGAGGCCAAGCTTCGTGACCTTTTCTGCTGGAGACTCTTCTTCACAGACCTTTATGTCCAGAACTGTACTGGAAGTTTTAGCAATGAACTCCTCTAGCTACTGCTTCTGCTGGACTGATCCATCCATTTCCTTAATAATCTAATCAAGCTCCTTCTTCAATGAAGCTCTTTCCTTCTCCACTTGAATATTTAACAATGAGGTGTGATGTTCTCGCTCCTGCAGTTCAATTGTTATACCTTGGTGGAAATTGTGCAATGTATGAGTTGGTAGTGCGGCGATGTTGATATTGACACAGTCCCACCCTTCTTCTCGCTCTCTTTCTTTATATGATTCAAAATGTAAGGCTCCATCTAGTACGTGCATAATCCTTAATAGAAATTTTGCTTCTATCCAGCACTGTGGTTGCAGCTGTTGACCCATCTGTTCTAGTTGTTTGGTTGTTTGTGGAAACGAATTTAACTCTACAATACCTTGTGTTGGAAATAATACTGAGAGGGGGGGTGAATCAATATTATCACATTAATAAAACTTTTTCATTTCCAAACTCTGATTCATATATGCTACTTCCACAACTTCTTATGGTTAAGTTAATTGATCTTCAATGAGTGCATTAGAACATTATCAACCATATTATCAGTTAACAGATGCAGTAACATAGAATAGATCATCACACATAAGGCACACACATGAACACCATGATATAAGGTGGAAACCCAATGCGGGAGAAAACCGCCTGCTGCAAGTCATCTCAATCTTCTCCTTAATAAGAAAATCCTTTTACAATATTTGTACTGGTGCAGTCTTATACCAGTACGGGAGCTACAACCCCCTTTGCTCTTGTACTAGCCTATCCATTTAGTAGTACGCAGGCTGCTACCTTCTACAATGCTCCAAAGATTCCCCTTTGCTTTTGTACTAGCTTAAGTACTAGTACGTAGGCGCCGGCCTACAATCTTCTCTCCTCGAGGTACCACGTTTCATCAATTTTCATACTGGATACACTGAAGCACAACACATAATCTGAAAGGCCATGTTTCATCCAATTTTCATACTGGACCCAAAACATCAAATGATCATCAAGTACCAGTAAGTCACCCAGATAACCAAATCCACAATAATAGAAAACTAAACCCAGAACACCTTCTGCGGCGTCTCCTGCGGCGTCTTCTTATGGCATCTTTTGCGGCGCCTTCTGCGGCGTCTCCTGCGGCGCCCCCTGCGGCGTCTTCCTACGGTGCCTCCTGCGACATCTCCTGTGGCGGCTCCTGCGACGTCTTCCTGCGGCGCCTCCTGCGCGTCTTCCTGCGGCGCCTTCTGCGCCCACCTCCTGCGGCGTCTCCTGCGGCGCCCCCTGCGGCGCTTCCTGCGGGCGCCTCCTGCGGCGCCTCCTGCGGGGTCTCCTGTGGTGACTCCTGCGGCACCTCCTGCGGCGACTCCTGCGGCGCCCTCCTGCAGCGACTCTTGCGGTGACTCCTGCGGCGACTCTTGCGGCGCCTCCTGCAGCGCCTCCCTGCGGCGCCTCCTGCGGCAACTCCTGCGGTGCCCTCCTACAGTGCCTCCTGCAGCGACTCCTGTGGCGTCTCCTGTGTGCCTCCTCACTTCCACAGCTGCAACGCTCGAGAGATCACCCTTCACAGATTCACTTTCCACTTCACTTTCATATAGATCGAGATTTTGAAACAATAACCCAATATTTCAGATCTTAAGATATTCAACCCAAAAGCATGCCTAAGCCAAATGATCTACTTTGCTTTATATAGGCAAGCTCTTCCTCAAATCATGGATCATGGGGGTCAATAATAATAATAAAATAAGACAATACCATGGGCCAAAACCATAACAAACCAATACCATCAACTCAATACTAGGGATCAACACGTCTGTCGAGATGCCATGGTCCAAAAACCATAGGTTCAAATTCCAAGGACTAACTACCATGGACCAAAGGTAAGTTTTCCCACATAAAATAAACTTTTCTCTGCATAAAATTCCGTGAACTTTTCTCCACATGAAATAAACTTTTATAAAATTTTCTCTGCATAAAATTCTGTGAATTTTTCTCCTGCGTACTTCTTAATTCTCATCATATTGAGAGCCATGCCATGGGTGTTGCCATCAAGTACAACATCTGTAACATATAACCATACCAGAAACATAATGCCAACAATCTCCCCCTTTGGACTTAATGGCAACCTCAAAAACGTCAGCGACATTCTCCCCCTTTGACATCAAGGGAAAAGGGTTATGCTCCCCCTAAGAACATGCTCCCCCTGAATATGAACCAGATCTGCAAAGAAGAACCATAATCCACCAGACACCATGAAAGACCAAGAAAGAGATAGAGACATATTGCAGCTATATTCAGACCAGCTCCCATGATCTCCTTTTGTACATCCTCCATAATGCCAACAATGCATTATATTCTCCCCCTGAACCTGTGCCGCAACCCAGCACATGTACGCATATACCCCAGATGAATCATGCGTACAACCAACAATCAGAAGAGTCTCAACAATAAGATGATGCATCAACAACCCACAGCTTTTGCCTGAGGTATTCAAAAGTCTCCCTGGGCAATGGTTTGGTGAGAATATCAGCAACTTGTTCCTTAGAAGGAACATACTCCAACTTGACCTTTTGTTCAAGCACTTGTTCCCCGAGAAAATGATACTTGATTGGTATGTGCTTGGTTTTTGAATGCATGACAGGATTCTTTGAGATGTTGATTGCACTTGTGTTATCGCATAAGATAGAGATAGGTGGTGTACAAATGATTTGAAAATCCTGCAAGGTCTGCATCATCCAAAGGAGTTGAGTGCAGCAAGATGCAGCAGCAACATATTCTGCTTCAGCTGTAGATAAGGCAATCGAACTCTGTTTCTTG
>APFE030155183.1:3405-32240 GCA_000404065.3 Pinus taeda
ATTGGACATTGGATTTTTCATACCTTTGTCCTTGAGCATGATGTTGTCCTCTTTGTTGGCTGCTGCCTTGGCCTTGGTTCTGATCTAAATTGCTGCCTCTTCCTTGAGCATTTGCTGGACTGTTCCTTCCACCTATGTTTTAGCTTCTGCCTCTTCCTCTCTTGTTTCCTCTGCCTTGACCTCTTCCTCTTCCAAAAGACATCTGGGTCTTGAAGGCTTTCTCTAGAGATGAGTTTCCATTTCTACTCAACCTCTGCTCATGAGTTATCAGTGATGCATGAAGTTCATCAACTGAAAAGTTTGAGAGATCCTTTGTCTCTTATATGGTGGTGACAATAGCATCAAACTTTGAGGGTAAGACCCTCAGTATTTTCTCCACAATCCTCCTTTCTTCAATGGTTTCTCCATGAGTCCTCATCTGTGTGACTAAACCAATTACATGTGTGAAGAATGAGTCAATATTGTCTGACTCCTTCGTGCACAGATTCTCAAAATCTCTCCTCAGCAACTGTAGTTTTGCCGTCCTCACTTTCTCCATGCCTTGGTAGGCTGTCTTCAGAGTTTGCCATGCTTCTTTGGATGTCTTAGCTCTTGCTATCCTTGGAAACACACTCTTGTCTAATGCTTGATACAAAAATACAAGGGCTTTTGAATCCTTCTTCCTATTGCTCTTCAATAGGTCTTTCTCTGCCTGAGTTAATCTGTTAAAATCATTCTCATTTGCTGGTTCATCAAAACCATCTTCAACAAGTTCCCATAAATCTTGATAGGCAAACAGGGCTTTCATGGTTATTTCCCAATAGTCATAGTTTGTCCCATTAAACTCTGGGAATTAAGGGTTAAACAAACCCATACTAGTGCTTGTGCTAGCCATTCCTTGCATTCTCAGCTATGCTTCTAAATCCTTGACTCTGTATTTAAAATATTGACTGTTCTTTCAGCAGTAACATAAAAACTGGTCTGAGAGATACCTGGATTCTTTTGTTGAGTCTTCACTTTGCTGGAGAAGTTGCTGCAAAAAAAATCCTTCCTACAACTTTTTTGAATGTTTTCAAAGAGCCTAAACCTGCTCTGATACCACTGTTGGAGATTTTTCTGGTAAAATCCCAAAAACAATAATAAAAATTCACACACAGAGACAATGCTCTGTTTTCCTTTTTCCACAGGAATTTTAACACAGCGGAAACATAAAAAAAATTCCTGAGCACAGAGGACAGAGTTTGCATACACACAGCAAGGATTTCTATTCAAAGAAAATGAAGTTACAGATTATAAACTTCCTCCCTCGGAGAGGGATTCACCACTTGCATTTCACTTCTGAAAAATTACACATGAATTTTTACTTACGCTGCTGCGTAACTCCAATTGCATATTCAGAGCTTGTACCTCTCTCGGAGAGGGATTCACCACTTGCATTTCACTTCTGAAAAATTACACATGAATTTTTACTTACACTGCTGCGTAACTCCAATTGCATATTCAGAGCATTACAAGCGCACTACTGTGCTTCACACCTCTCTTAAAAAAACATTAAACAAAAATTACACATATATATGACAACCCAGAACTTACATTCATTTTTCACTCGCCATACTGCCGTAAGAGAAAACAGTAAGAATTAAATGATTTTACTGACATTTATCCATGCCCATACTCCTGCTCACGCAAAATTAAAAACTTCATCAAAAAACTTACCAACCCACAGTAAATTGCATTTAATGTTTTACTCGGATAAACGGTGGTAAGGAGACTTTTACTTAACGTCAAATTTATTTTCTAGGCCTTTACTTCAACCATTATACAATAGGGTTTTGGAAATCCATCGGGTCCAAGCTTCATCGCATGGCACACATATGTGCACCCATGGTTTCCCCGATTGTGAAATCCCGATCACAATATGGCCCGATACCTCCGATTATATATATTATAATATCTACCTGAAATTCATAAAAAAAACATGAAACAACCCACTGGCAGACCCGAAATAATATTAAGCAAAATGTTGAATACCCATCGGGTCCGGGATATCGGGTCACAACTTATCGCATGGTAAAGGCTGCCCATTTGGTTTCCACTGATAGCGATATCGGTGATCGCTCATTGCAAATAATAAAAGCAACTTTATAATGCTCCACTTCCATTTCGCCGATGTGATATCGGCAGTTCGGTCATCGCTGAAGTCGCTATCCTCGCTGAAGTCGCAAGATGCTGCTTTGTTCATTTGCTGAATCGCTGGACTGCTTATCGCTGGAGCGCAGTTGAAATTACGATTTCAACACAGTTAACCCAAACACCATTTCGACTGGTTCTGATGATCTAGGAAGGATGCCCACACATTTTCAATCACTTTTGGATGGTGCAGAAGGATCTGAGGCCCATATATTGGCTGAGGAGAAACCTACTGAATCAAGCAAGAGGAAAATGAAGCCTTTTATATTCACTGAGGAGAAGTCTACTGGTTCAAGCAATACGGAAAGGAAGCCTTCTTTGGATCTGAAACTGTAAAACGCATGTAAAGGGAACATTTTCTTCATATTTCATCTTGTTCATTCTTTTTTTTTGTTTCCTCGGCATTTGAGGATAAATTTGCAGTCACCATTTGAAAGTAATAATGGTAATACTGTGCTAAATTATAATTTTTCCACTTTATTGGTCAATCACAAAAATGGCAACAATTCCCTTATAATTGGATGGTATAGTCCAGAATCCTAAAGAGCCACGCAGTATTTGGGAGATTCAACTATTTAACTATTTCGCACATTCAACTAATATGTCAGTGACAATTCTTTAATTTCACATTTCCTTATTACTACATGTAAGGCACAATCCCCATTGCTTACAATGATTTGTTTTCCACCGCAAATTCTTTATGACCAAATATAAAGTCTAGTTTTATGTGATTCAATATGAGGGCAAAGTTTTGATTCATTGATTTGTTTTCCACTGCAATTTTTTCCTGACCAAATATAGCTAGTCTAGTTTTATGTGATTCAATGCAGCATAAAAATTATTCTAGGCCTAATTAAAACATAATTTATCTGGTGCATTAGGCTATGTTAGAGGTATTTTTGCATTGAACATTTAATGGGATCTTTTGAGATTTCACTAGATTGTGGAGAATAATTCATCTTGGTTTTACTCAATAGTTTCTATATTTGAATTTTCAAATCTATTTATTCTAGGAGACATTGAAGTCTAAGCCTATTTATATTTATTTTTCAAATCTAAAGTGAATTTATTATCCTCTCCATCTAGCATCCTCTCCATCTAGGTTCAATTTTAGTAAGTGACTGGTTGAGTTTATGACTTTGAGCCTCATTGTTATATGATAGGGAATAAATTAATTGACTTAGCTAACAACGTTTGAAGTCTTCACTAGAAATACTCATTATGAGCTCAACATGTCAGATGCAAAAATTGAACCCAAGTGGAAAGGACAACAACATCTAAATACAATTGACCACAAACATTGACAACTTGACCTTGACACATGAAAGAGTCATTCTCAAAAGCAATTGCCTCTATCAAAACCTAAAATATTTACATGATTTTCTTTGAAACTAGGATACCAAACAAAAGTTTGCATAAATTATTATAGGCACAAGTTATTGATTACAATTAAATTCTCATAACACCTTCAAAAAATGATCTCTGAAAAATGACATGGAAGATCACAACAAATATAATGAAATTAATGACATAGAAGATGAGAAAGAATATAATGATTCTCAAAAACAACGGCCTCTATGAAAACAAAAAATATTTACATGATTGTCTTTGAAACTAGGATACCAAACAAGATTTTTTGAGTCAAAAAACGATCTCAGGAAAATGACATGGAAAATCACAAAGAATATAATGAAATTAATGGCAAAGAATATAATGAAATTAAAAGTGATGCAAAAAAAAAATTGGGATGCGAAAAAAACTATAACACTTCAAACAAGGACAAGAAAAGTCTTCTAACAAGGACAAGAATTTTTTTTTTCCATAAATTATTATAGGCACAAGTTATTGATTACAATTAAATTCTCATAACACAGTCAAAAAATAATCTCAGAAAAATGATATGGAACATCACAAACAATATAATGAAATTAATGGCATAGAAGATGAGAAAGAATATAGTGAAATTAAAAGTAGTGCAAAAAAAAATCTAGGATGCAAAAAAAAACCAAGAAAAGTCATTGCGCCTTTTTTGAACAAGGATCCAAAAACTAAACTAACCATCCAAACATACACCAAGTTTGTCTTTCCATTATAAAACATCATTACCAATACACACAAAATATATTATTAAGAATTGTCAAAAACCAACTACTATGACAATCATTATATTAGAAAAAGAAATAAATATTACAATTGTACAGTTAATTAAACAAGTTATTTATGAAATCCTTAAACAAGCACACAAATCTATGTTCAATATTCAAACGTTCAAAACATGCATTTTGTTATGATTAATCTAAATTATTTTGATTTTTTTGAGTAATCATAATAACTATACAAATTCTCACTAGAAAACTACATGTTATATCTATATTCACAATTTATTTAAATACCTCAAAATACATCTCCACTACCATGACAACAAATCCAATATTGGAAAACAAATGCCCTTCACATAAGAAACTTCTTTAAAAGGGAATCCATAAAAAAATATTCGCAAACGATAATGCTTCTACACTTATATATATATATATATATAATATAATAATAAATTAATATATATATAAAGTATTATTATCTAATCAATTCAGAATGGAAACAATTCACATATTGAAGAGCCTCGAGGACAATATAATGTTCTTATCTTAATAAAGAAAAAAAAGAAAAAAAAAATTTCCAAAAACAAACCAAGATGATGTGGAATGCAACACATTCACAAAGAATATGTTGTTTGTTATGTAGAAATTATGGTGTAGAATTGCAAACTCTCATGAAATTTTAGTCAAATCACAAGACATAATTTTAATCTACTGCTTTGTAAAATTCAATTCACAATTTAAAACCACAAGCGGAAACATGTATAAGAAAAACACACATACATACCGTATTTTTTGAGTGGAAAGCAACTGTTAAAAAACCCTTATATTTTCTTACATGAATTTGATGTAAATAAAGAAGTATTACAATTTCCTTCTCACTCTGAGCACAACTTGCAAGTGAATAACCTATCTTTCTACTCACTCAGAAGCTCTGACCCAAACTTAGTCAATTTTTTCATCTGCTTGAGCCCCTATTTCCTTGTGCAATTCCTTCAGAAATTAAGCCCCTATTATTTAGTAAAATCCTCAAATTGATTGTGCAATTCCCAAGGTCAACTCGAGACCTCGAATTCTTTGCATGCACTAGCTATTTTGGGTTGATTGATCAGTTAACTGGATGAACACTGAGTTTCACTGAAGTACCATTGAACAACTAACCTTCCACTAGTTCCTCCAATAGTTAGAACTAGTTTAAGTGAAGACAACTTGAAATAACTAACCTTGATTGCGACAAATTAGCAATCACACATGCTTAACTGAACTCTAACTCCTCTAACTCAAATTTATTGATCTACCTGACTGACAAGAACCATGTCACGTATGTTAATTGCATGCAAGTTGTCTGCTAATGTGGAAATTCATTTTTTCTCAATTTAATCAAAGGCAAACTCAAATTGAGAATTTCTTGCTGCATTTTTCAACACTCTCTCTTCACAAGAAAGGGATTATCAACCACCTCTATCCTACACCCATGGAACTCGAACTTCCCTCTTGATAAGGCCTTTTTCAAAATGTCAGTATCTTGTTCCTCTCTCAAAATTTATTGTAGCAAGATTATCCACCTTTGCACACAGTCCTATAAATGGTGATACCAAATATCTATATGCTTGGATCGATCGTGAAATACATGATTCTTGGAGAGATTGACGCAACTCTGATTATCACATTAGATCATAGTTGGATCCATCATCTAGCGAAATAGTCCCACAAGTATCTTTCTCATATTACCTCACATGATGCTCGACTTGCACCCATGTGTTTAGCTTCTGCTAAGCTAAGCACCACAAACATTTGCTTCTTGTTGTACCATGAAATAGTTGTAGAACCAACATTGAAAATTCCACCTGATGTATTATTTCAATTTGATGGACTCCTTGCCCAATTTACATCTATGAAGCCACACAAATTCACTCCCTTTATCTCTCTGTACCATAATCCAAACTAGGTAGTGCCTCCAAGGTACCATAAAACATGCTTAGTTTCTTTCCAAAATACTTTGGTTGGCCTAACCATAGCTTGGCTCAACTGGTTGAATGCACATCACATATCTTGTCATGTGTTCACAAGGTACATTAGTGAACCCACTAGCTATCAATAAATAGTAGCATCCACTTCCTCACCTGAAGTGGCATCCTCCTTCCTCCAGTTGGTCACTAGTTCCCCATCACCTTGCCATACTTCCAACCCAAGGAAGTAGTGCATGATACCCATGTCCTTGATTTCAAATTCTCTTGCAAGGTCCTCCTTGCAAGATCTAATCAACTGCTCATCACTAATTAAAATCAAATCATCAACATATGAGACAATAATAGGAAATTTAACTTCTACGAAGATGAATAAAGAAGTATTACAATTGCTTGCTCGCTCTGAGCACAACTTGCAAGTGAATGACCTATCTTTCTGCTCATTCAGAAGCTTTGACCCAAACTTAGTCAATTTCTTCCTCTTCTTGAGCCCCTATTTCCTTACGTAATTCCCTGATAAATTAGGCCCCTATTATTTAATAAAATCCTCAAATTGATTGTGAAATTCCCTAGGTTGATCATCTAATTGCATGCAACACTTGTACTCTACTTACTATTGTATGCTTGATGTTACATTTCCTTAGAATCTCCACCACAACTGGAGAACTCGAATTATCTGCATGCACTAACTATTTTGGGTTGATTGATCAATTAACTAGATGAACACTGAGTTTGACTGAAGTCCCATTAAACAAATAACTTTCCACTAGTTCCTCCAATTGTTAGAAGTTGTTTAAGTGAAGACAACTTGAAATAACTAACCTTAATTTCTACAAATTAACAATCACACATGCTTAATTGAACTTTAACTCCTCTAACTCAAATTTATTGATCTAACTGAGTGACAAGAACCATGTCACCTCTATTAACTGCATGCAAGTTGTCTTCTAATGTGGAAATTCATTTTTTCTCAATTTAATGAAAGAAAAAATCAAATTGAGAATTTCACACTGCATTTTTCAACACCCTCTCTCAGCAAGAAACGGATTATCAACCACCTCTATTCTACACTTATGGAACTCAAACATCCGTCTTGACAAGGCCTTTCTCAAAATTTCAACATTTTGTTCCTCTGTCGGAATGTATTGTAGCAAAATTATCTGCCTCCGCACACAATCTTGTGAATGGTGATACTAAATATCTATATGCTTGGATTGATCGTGAAATACATGATTCTTGTAGAGTTTGATGCAAATTTGATTATCACATTAGATCATAGTTGGATCCATGATCTAGCCAAATAATCCCACAAGTATGTTTCTCATATTGGTTCACATGATGCTTGAATTACAGCCATGTATTCAGTTTCTTACGAGCTGAGCGACACAAATATTTGCTTGTTGTCGTTCCATGAAATAGTTGTAGAACCAACACTAAAAATTCCACTTGATGTATTATTTGAGTTTGATGGACTCCCCAACCAATTTTAATATGTGAAGCCACACAAATTCGTTCCCTTTATCTCTCTGTACCATAGTCCAAATTGGGTAGTGCCTCTGAGGTACCATAAAATATGCTTAGTTTCGTTCCAAAATAATTTGGTTGTCTTAACCATAGCTTGGCTCAACTGGCTGAACGCACATCACATATCTCATCATGTGTTCACAAGGTACATGAGTGAACCCACTAGCTACCAATAAATAGTAGCATCCACTTCCTCACCTGAAGTGGCATCCTCCTTCCTTCAGTTGGTCACTAGAGGTGTCTCCATGGGTTTGTAACTCTCCATGTAGAACTTATGTAGTATATCATTTACATACTTTCCCTGAGAGACAAAGAGTTCCCCATCGCCTTGCCATACTTCCAACCCAAGGAAGTAGTGCATGATACCCATGTCCTTCATTTCAAATTCTCTTACAAGGTCCTCCTTGCAAGATCTGATCAGTTGCTCATTACTAGTTAAAATCAAATCATCAATGTATAAGACAATAATGAGCAATTTAGCTTCTACCAAGATGTAATATAGGTTTTCATCTACTAACTTTTTTTGAAGCCCAAACCAATGAGATAGTTATTGATCCCGGTGTACTAAGCACGAGACACATGTTTGAGACTGTGCAATGCTCGGTTGGGTCTGCACATATGAGACTCCCCATCAAATGTCTCAAAAACTTGTGGTTGTTCAATGTACACCTCCTCCTCAATAACCCCATTTAGAAATGTTTTTTTACATCCATCTAGTGGATCTTCCACCCCATCTTCATAGAGAATGCAAGAATTGATTTAATGGATGAGTACCTTGCTACATGAGCAAAGGTCTCCTCATAGTCAATTACCTCAACCCTAGAGTATCCCTTGGCCACAAATATGGCCTTAAAATTCTATATGCTTATGTCTATTACCTACTTAACCTTGAAGATCCATCTTGAACCCACAACAAATTTATTAGCTTGTCTTAGGACCACTTCCCAAACACTGTTCTTTACAATGGATTCATATTCCTCCACCATTGCATCAACCCATACAGGTTTCTCTATTGATTCCTCCAAAGATGATGGCTCAACCTCAACAACATTAGTCATTAGAGCCATGTAGCCAGTGTATCAATCAAGTGACCTTCTCTTCCTATGCACATTTGAAGGATCTCCCACATTCTCCCTTTCATCATGCACAAGTCTATTAGTTTTCTTGGTCGTTTTTCTACCTTCTCTGGATGGTTCTTGTTAAGTGGATGTCTCCACTCTCAACTCCTCAATTTCTGGCTACTCCACAAATTTGTGAGTCTCCTACTTTGGAGCTAAAATATCCTCTTCTACTGGGATCTGGAGCTCCTTCTCAAGAGAGCACCACATCGCTTTCTCCTCATCAACTTTTACATCCCTTCACACAAATTTCATTATGAGGGATGACAAGTACACATAATAGTTTTGAGAAGTTTTTTTGTAACCCATAAAAACCCCCAATTCTATTGTTGGCTCAAGCTTCTTCCTTGATTCATTGGAGGCATGGTGGTAGAAAGAGGCTCCAAAAATCCTACAGAGCGACACATCCAACATTCTCCCAGAAAAAACCTTCATCGGTGTAATCATGACGAGAATCAGACGAGGAATTTGGTTATGCAAATAGACAGTTGTGTCACATGCCTCTACCCACAATATAGTGGTAGGCATTTACAATGCAACATAGCCCTCATGGCGCCCATAATGATATGGTTCCTTCTTTTAGCCACCCCATTTTGTTTTGTTTCATGGAGTGTTGTCAACTCTTGTCGAATTATTTCTTTCACATAGAAATTTTTGAATTAACTCGACACAAAATCACCTCCATTATCGCTCCTGAGAGCCTTCACCTTCTTGTGGATTTATTTCTCAATTAGTGCCTTGAATTATATCAAATTTGAGAATGTCTCATCTTTCTTCTACATGATCAAGATCCAACACTTCTTTGAGAAGTCATCAATAAAAATTACAAAATATTTATGTTTGGCAGTGGAGGCTGTCGAGAAAGGTCCACATACATCAGAGTGGATCCCTTCCGAGACTACATGTTCTTTGTTCTCCCGATCATGGAATGTGGATTTTGTGTACTTCCCCAAGGTACACCCTTTACATACATCTTGTTGGTCAAGTTCTCATTTAGGGAGGCCAGTGATTATTTGTTGCATAATCTTGAAGGTGCCATGATGCAAGTGACCAAGTCTTGTGTTCCAAAGTTCACCAACATCATGACTCCGCACTTTCTCCACCTTAGTGCTTAATGCGAAACATTCTTCCACATATAGATTATACAGGTTCTTCACATGAACCCTGATTTGTTTCACCTATCCCATGGCTATGTGTATTAATAATCATTTTCCTTCTCTAAATATCACATCATAACCACGGTCTTTCAAAACTGCAAAGGAGGTGATATTTTTATTTAGGCCCAGAACGAACATGACATCCTTGAACCTAAGAGGGGTGACCAAATCCCTTTGAAAAATGAATATACAAATCTTAGTTGCGTTGTACCTTCTGTCATACCTCATCTCGATGTGCATTTTCAAGTCTTCCTCCTCCAGGTCACTCAAAAATTGTCTACACACTTTCATGTGAAACGACACACACTCCCCATCATTTTTCTTACCATGCATGCGATAAGGGTAAAGTCAAGCTCAAACTGTGAAGCAAAAGATTCACCTACTCCTCCTCCTAAGTTCTTCTTGCTCGCCTTTTTATGTGGACACATCATGGCATAGTGTCCAAATTCATGACAATGGAAGCATTTAATTTTGGACAAATATTTCTTCTTGCCCCCTTGGCTAGATTCTGGTTTGGATTGTGACTTATTCCATTTTCCCTTTCCAACCAATGCAATTTTTTCTTCATGCTTGCCCTTGGATGAAGTCCCATCACTAGTATTCCACCTTATTTCCTCATGTACCAAATCACACCATAAGCGTTCCCAATTTGGTAGTTTCTCCCTCCCGTTACTTCTTGGGAAGGCCTAGTAGGGATAGGCTTACCAAGTTAGCTTCTACAACATTACCACCAACCCTGCCAAGTTGATCAAGAACTTGAGTGAACTTACTTAGATACTGTAGAATAGTGTCATTCTTCGACATCTTAATATTTCGAAGTTTCTCCTTGATTGTCATCTTCCTATGGTCACTACTATTCTCAAAAGAATTATGTCAGTGCTTTCCACATTACGAAAGGAGTTTCTTTCTTGTGGAGTTTTTTTAGACAATGTGATCCTATATTCCTTCCATACTCTCATCGCCTTGGCTACATATTTCTTCCACTGAGCAAGGTTTTGTGCATCATATGCTTATGGTTTTGCAACATATGTCTTGATGTATTCCAACAATCCATTCTCATCCAATACCACCTCCATGTGATCCTTCCATGCAATGAAATTAGAGCTTCCTTCCAAGGAATACTCTATCCTCAACCCCTTGAAGTTCATCTTCCCAACTCTATAGAGATCCTGCTGCACTGAATTGAAAATTCGATTCTCCTGAGAAACAACTTTGAAATACTTTCTCTAATGTGAATACTACTCCGATACCATGTAGAAATTATGGTGTAGAATTGCAATTGCTCATGAAATTTTAATCTAAATCACAAGACCCAATCCTACTCTACTGCTCTATGGAATAATTCACAATTTAGAACCATAATAAAAAACGTGCAATAAGAAATAACACATACGCTCGCACTATTTTTGTAGGGGAAAGAAACTATTAAAAACCCCTTATGATTTCTTGCATTAATATGATGAATAGAGATGAATTACAATTACTTGCTCGCTCTTAGCATAACCTACAAGGGAATAAACTATCTCTCTGCTCATTGAGAAGCTATGACCGAGACTTAGTCAATAGTCAATTTTTGTCTATGCTTGAGCCCATATTTCCTTACGCAATTCCTTAAGAAATTAGAACCCTACTATTTAGGAAATTAATCAAATTGATTTTGTAATTCCCAAGGATGATCATCTAATTTATGCAACATTTGTATTGTCAAATGCAACACTTGTACACTCAAAACTAGTCTACAACTGATGTTACACTGCCTTGGAATCTCCACCACGGCTGGGGAACTCGAATTCTCTGCATGCACTAGCTATTTTGGGTTGATTGATCAATCAATTGGATGATTATTGAGTTTGACTGAAGTCCCACTGCACAATTAACCCTCCACTAGTTCCTCCAATAGTTGGAACTAGTTTGACTAAAAACAACTTGAAATAACTGACCTTGATTGCTAGAAATTAGCAATCACACATGCTTAACTAAACTTTAACCCCTCTAATCCAAATTTACTGAGCGAACTGAGTGACAAGAGCCATGTCACCTCAATTAACTGCATCCAAATTGTCTAATAATGTGGAAATTCCATTTTTCTCAATTTAATCAAGGCAAAGTCAAATTGAGAATTTCTTGCTGCATTTTTCAACATGTTAATAATTATAACCAATATACAAAGTTGAAAAACACAAGAAATCAAATTATATTATGCAAGGCATAATTAAAATATGAAAAATAATAGTGATAACATATAATAAAGTTAGCATATGAACATTCACTAAAGTTAACATGCAAAAGTAGAGAATTAACAAAATGAAAAACTCTAAACTAAGTAATGATTATTTTTAACATAAACTAGTTGATTGAGAGATATTCCAGATGAGACCCCAAATTTTGTAATGTCATATCCTAACTAAGATTTTCCTCAAATGTGTGAGGAGTCTTTTGTCATCATAAGATCACTGTTAAAGTCATTTGAAGAAATTCTATGGTGCCTTAAGTTTGAATTTTTTTTGGCAATAAGTATTACATTTTTTATGAACCTTTTTTGTTAATATTTATAGATGCGGTCCCCAAAAAATCACATAAAATAATAAATAGGCATGTGATTACTTTCCAAACACCATAAGTATTTGAAAAGTTTTTTTGTTTGTTTTTTCTTATAGATAACTTCACTAAAGTATTTACAAAGAAAATGCATGCACCCTCGCCCCCCTTACACCTGATTATATCCATCGGCCCCGTTTCCAAATGGGGTTTTGACTTTGTAAATGAAACCCCACTTCCTTTGTTGGACACAACTACATTATTGGTGTTGTGGACTAGTTTACGAAATGGGCTGAAGCCATTCCCACTTTCTGGGCCTATGGAGAGATTGTGGTGTTATTCTCGTTCAATCGGTGATCTGTCATTTGGGTGTGCCCCACACAATTTTTACAGATCATGGTTCTCACTTTCATAACCACATGGTGTCTGACTTAACATAATTTCTCAATTTTAAGTAGGAACAATCCTCCTCCTATCATCCCCAGGCTAATGGACAAGTGGAAGCCATTAATGGCATCCTAAAAACCATGATCGGCTAATTAGTAGGTAACCACAAAACTCACTGGCACAATACATTATATCCTCCATTGTGGGTGTACCGAACTTCGGTCAAAACTGCTACAGGCTTTACACCATTCCACCTCACTTATAACCTGGAAGTGGTACTACATATCAAGTGCCAGATTACTTCATTGAAACTCATTATTGAACTCTTGCCCGACACTACTATAGAAGAAGAATGCTTGCTATATCTCAATCAGCTCGATGAGACCCACTGAGATGCCACACTAGAACTCGAAGCCCATAAGCGTCTGGTCAAATCCCAATATGACAAAAATGTCAAGCCTCATTCTTACCAAGAAGACAACCTTGTTTTACTCTATGATTAGAAACACGACCTCTTGGGGGCAGGAATGCTTCAACCATTATGGATCGGTCCATATGTCGTCACCAAAGCCCTCTCAAAAGTTTCCTATGAAATTCAGGACTATGAAGGAATGCCACTCGTGGAGCCTCGAAATGGGCTCTATCTGAAAACGTATTATGCCTAGTATTGCACTAGGCATGAGCTTTGTAATTTTATGTATTTATAAGTTTTGCTTCTTTTTGCTATGAATCGATTTTTGGAATTTGGGAGTATTTGTCTCATATATGTTTCTCGTTGTGCAGATGTCTTCATCACCCTTACTATACGTAGGATATGCGAATGGTGCCAACCATCATACATGACACATTGCATCAATTGCTTGGGTAATTTACACACCTAATTTAAAACTACTTTGTTCCGAGGGAGTGGCACCGCCACCAATAGTATTGCTATGTATATGTCTATAATATCACTTCTCACTAAAGTGTCATCTTGGGACATCTTCAATATTTAGGGGATTTTTTAGGTCTAAAATGGGCCTCCTCACAAAATTATAAAATAATAGTGAAAATAATAACATAAGATTAGGTTACATCATCAAATTTTAGAGGGAAAAAAGAAAAAACTATTTTTTGCAACTGTATTTTCAACTTATCTCCTTGTGGGTTTACTCAAATTTCAAATGAAAACACGTTTTGGATGCATAATTTGATTCCTCATCCAAGGATTACGCATGTTGCATACTTTTGATAGACCCTGCTACACAAAAATGAGAAATACATTAAAAACATGATTGCAAACATGTTTTTTCCTGTATTTCTCATTTTTCTTGTAGTAGTGTCCATCGAAAATATCCAACATGGGTACTCCTTGGATGAGAAATTAAATTTTTCATACAACAAGCACTCCCTCTCAAAATTTGAATAAAACCTTAAGGATATAAGTTGAAATACAAGTTGAAAAAGTAGTTTTATTATTTTATTATTTTTTTATCTTTTTACCCTTTTAATCTAAAGATGGTGAATCATCCCCCATGGTTGACATCATCACATTGAATCCTATTGGTTCTTATAAAGTTTATTTTGGTTGTAGATTTTTCTTAGGAGGCCCATTTTAGACCTCAAAATTCCCCTAATGTTGGTGTTCACGTTAGACTCTCAGCTTGTCGTTATGCAATTGAAAAATCATTATCACATTCGAAATCCAATATTGTTATGTTATTATTTAAGGTACGACTCTTAGAACGTCAATTTGAGTTTATTACATATGAACACATTCCTCGAGAATTTAATGCATTGGGTGACTCATTGGTAAACTATGTATTAGATTGACATCTCTCTTGTTTATTATAGATACATGCATGAAAGTAAATATTTACATAGTTAAAAATTTACAAAAACATTAAAAAAAATTTACATCATAAAAGTGTCAATCTCTCTCTCTCTCTCTCTCTCTCTCTCTCTATATATATATATATATATATATATCAAATCTATTGTTTCACGTCAGAAAATTCCCAAAACTTGGATGTTTTAAGTGCAAAATGGCTCTATTAAGGCTTGTTGTAACACCCGTACTGCTAAGAGTCTACTACTCATGAAATCTAAAAAAAAACTCTAGCTAACCTCCTAAGAGGAACTAGAAATCACTCAAGCAAATGGACAGTGTGTCGCTGCATATGGGAATGGATATCCCTCATGGGAAGAGGAGGAACACCCATGCTCAGGCCTCTGAATTTCCTCAAAACTTCGCATAGACTCTTCGCATCATCTCCATCTTAGGAAGCCGCCACACCCGCGTTAGATCCAGGTAGTCGGTCCCCCCACCTCGCGTAGCGAGGCATGCCCGCAAGTCGCACTAGTGCCACATATACATCAAGCAAGCGCTTCATATTAGCACTTGTTGATCTATAAAATCAAAAACATTACATAAACATTAAAAAGTTAAAAAATACTTTAACTACTCTAAAAAACATTCTTATCTTGAGGCCCCTAATGACTGTCAGGTTATAGCATCAAATCTCGATCTCCTTTAAAGCCCATGGATTTATAAGCATAATTTCCATACAAGGGCAGGAATTGAGTGAATAGTGAGCCATACATGAAACACACTATGACACCACTTGAAGGCCATAATGATCATGTTTCTTTTGCCGATATAATCTTTGGAAATTGTTTCTTAGGAACCAAAATTGGGTGTTATCAATCACATTCATCATCTGTTCCACTAGATAAACAACTAGAGCTCCTTCCTTTCTCTGTAGCTGGTGCAAATGAATCTTATAATATAGACATACATAGTAATTCTAATTGTAGTATAGGAAGAAACCTAGTAGCCAATAATATTTGGACTTTATATTTTGATGGTTCAAAGATGTAGGATGGCTCCGAGGTAGGTTGTGTACTTATAGACCAATGTAATAAGAAACATATCCTTTCATGTCATATGTACTTTGAGTGTACGAATAATACTATCAAATATGAAGCACTCGTACTTGGACTAAAGAAATCCATTGATATGAAGGTAGAGATTCTTAAGGTAATTGTTGACTCAGAGGCGGTCACTACTCAGGTACGGGATACTATTCACTGTGTTTCATAGAATATTAAAAAATATCTGCAAGTGGTATGGAGTTTGATTAATCATTTTAAAGCTTCTAATATTATTTATGTTCCTATACTTAGAAATGTTGTAGCATATGCATTAGCAAATGCAGCCACTAGGATCTCACCACTGAGAAATGGTTTTTCTACTGAAACTATATACAAACCATATGTGTCTGACAACATCACTAATTTAGATGTTTTCAATGATGACCAATAGATACTGCACATTATGGCTAATCCTCACATATTCAAAGATGTTTGCATAGAATAGGATGAACATGATGAGGCTCTACATGAGGTATCTAGTGCCAAGGAAATAATATTCCTAAAGGTGTGGTGTCCCTAGAGAATTTATATGACCTACATAATTCATTTAAAGGACCAAACAAGACAAAGACTCGGAGTTCAAAGTTATCATTTGAACAAATCAAGCTAGGAAATCAAGAAGATCTGAAATATGTAAACCTTGGTATGTGTTGTTCTCCATAAGAACGATGGGTGTTTATCTACCTATTCAAACAATATTGTGATGTGTTTGCATGGATATACAACGATTTAAGGACAAATGATACTCATATTATCGAACACATCATTCCTATAAAAGAAGGGGTAAAACCTTTATAGAAGAAACTAGGAAAAGTTCATCCAATGCTGGAACCCCTCATCCAAAAGGAATTGAGAAATTTTTTGAATGATCAGATCATTTTTAAAGTCAGACACTCCATTTGGATTTCAAATTTGGTCCCAGTTAGAATAAATTCTGGTGAAATAAGGCTATGTGTATCTTTTTGCAATCTCAATCGGGCCTCTAATAAAGACAACTATCTAGTGCCATCCATCAAACAGATCCTCCAGAGAGTATCTAGGTCTAAGATTTTTTCGCTACTAGATGGTTTATCTCGTTATAATCAAGTGCTAGTAGTGAAACCTAATCTATTGAAAACTACCTTCATGTTCAAATGGGGAACATTTACTTTCAACAGGATTCCATTCAAACTTAGGAGTGTTGGTGCCACTTTCCAAAGAGAAATGGAAATTTATTTCCATGGCCTTATTGGTCATACCGTAGTTGTTTATTTAGATGATGTTGCTATGTTTTCAAAGAGAATATAAAATCATGTACATCATCTAAAATAGATATTTGAGAGGTGTTGAAAGTATGGGATTTCTCTTAATCCCAAGAAAAATATTTTCGGTGTGTCTAAAGGGACTCTCTTATGGCACATCATTGCAAAGAGTGGAATTAAAATTTACCTTGAGAGAGTCATATTCATTAGATAGATCCCATTTTCAGTGAATAAGAAGGCTATGTAGTCTTTCTTAGGAAAGGTAAATTTCCTAAGAAATATAATCTATGATTACACTTAGATAGTTAAGACTAGATATGAGAGGATTAAGAAATATGTAACATATAAATGGGATAAATGGGAAAAGGATGCTTTCTCTCAAATAAATCAGCAAACTGTTGATGCACTTGCATCATTCAGTCCATACTATGGAAAATACTTTTCACTTTATACCTTCTCTTTGAACTTGTTGATTGCGACCGTATTGACTCAAAAGGATGTTGAGTTAAATGAGTAGCCTATTTATTTTATGAGTTCCAGCCTAAAAGGGTGATAATTAAGTTACCCTACCATCAACAAACAAGCATATGTTGTATACAAGGAACTTAAGTATTTCAGGCCTTATATTTTAAAAGCTCACAATATCGTATTTCTACCTCGTCCAGCAGTAAGAACATTGTTCGTGCAGCAGGAGCTGTGTGAGAAGAGGGAAAATTGGATGACCTCCTTACAAGAATATGATTTGGAGTTCAAATGATTTCATACCATAAATGGTTATGGCCTTTGTAAGCTAGCAAGTAAAGCAAGAGATTCTCCTAAGCAACATATTTTATGGTGGGAGTAGGAAACAAAAATTAACATGTCCCCCAATCCACGTCTATAGCGCCATGGTATGATAACATACAACAATTTATAGAGCATGGAACCTTTCCCGTGCACCTATCAAATAAATAGAATAGGGAAATCCACTTAAAATCTCTATCTTACTAATCAGTTCATGGAGGAATTTTCAGAAAGAACCACAACATTGTTTTGTTAAGATTCCTTGAGCCACAGGACACAAAGAAGGTACTCAAAGACTTTTACAATGGATAAGCATGTGGTCACTATGCGAGAGACATTATAGAGCATAAAGTTATGAGGGTTGGTTATTATTGGCCCATGTTATTCAAAGATGCTCACACTTATATTCACAAGTGCCTAGCTTGTCAAAGGTGCATCAACTGAGATCAGAGGTCAGTCACCCCACTACTACTAGTAGCAGTTGAGGAACCTTTCCAACATTGTGGCCTAGATGTTATTGGATAATTTTATCCTCATTCATCAAAGAAACACTCATATATTCCAACAATGACAGACTATTTCACTAGGTCGTCAGAAGCAGTTCCCTTGAGAGAAGGAAATGACTAGGAAGTCATCCACTTTTTGCAACATAATATTATAACCAGGTTTGGCATTCCAACATCACTTATCTTTGATAATGTGATTTAATTTTCATCATTTAAAATTTATGAATTGGCATTAGGAAATGGGATTGTATTAAAACATGAATCTAACTATTACCTAAGGGAAAATGGTTCGGTTGAATCGATAAATAAAAGTATTATCTACATAATCAAGAAACCCATCTTCTATGAGAAAAGGAACTAGTATAATACATTGACCAATGCATTATGGGTTGACTGTGTAACTCCTAAGCCTTCCCTAAATACCTCGCTATCTCTGGTTTATGGTAAACAAGTTATCTTTCTCCCGAACATGTATCTTCCAGCCTTGCAACTCTCTTAAGAGTCACAAGGTAGACCTTTCCTTTTCGTTCAGAGAAAGATAGACACTTTACTCAAACTCGAGGAAGAAAGGATCAATTTGAAAGAGATTTTTTTTTGTCACCAAAACCATGTGAAACACTGGTTTGATAAAAAATCAACAGGAGAGAATATTTTTTGTGTGGGTGACCTAGTAATGAAGTGGGATAAACCACATGAAGAAAAGGGAAAACACACGAAGTTCCAACCTTAGTGGATCATACCTTTCACCATCGAATAAAGGCTCGGTTATAATACACTCAAGATGAAATCCTTACACGAGAGTATTGAACCCTATTAATTTTAGGTATGTTGTATGATTAGAGCAATTTATTTCAATTTTCACAGTTACCTCCATAATGTTTCGAGATTAGCAATCACATCAGCATTAAAGTAAACTATAGATGGAACATAAACATAAATCACAGAGGACAAGCCAAGACAAGAGAACACAAGATGTCGCACTAGCCAGGGACAAACCCTAATTTGGGGAAACCCTTGATCAATTCTTCTTATATGTTCTTCAATAGTTCAACAAAGAGAGAGAGAGAGAGATAGTACATTTACAACAAAAGTCATCACTTTGACTTATCTGGATAAGAGCATAGATCATCTCTAAGAAGATGATACATGAGATCAGTTGAAGACATATTGCTTTAAGTAATTCTCCAAGGTGATTCTGTCCTATTATTGTGCTGCATTTTGTAATCATGCTACACCTCACCACGTTGCACCATGTTGCACCCATCATCACTATGTTGCATGTCATCACGCTTCATTAATCATGACTGTACCCATCATTGTACTACATTGTGTTCCATTGTTGCACCATGTTGCCATCCTGACCTATGTGTTGGCTGCACCTTGCTTGCTTATTGTCCCCATCATGCTGCTCTCCTTCGAAGATAGATGCTCTGGCTATTTTGGCAATTCTCGCTAGTTCTGGTAGTTCCAGCTGTTGCCGGTAGTTCTGGCAGTTCCAGTTGTTCACGGTAGTTCTGGTAGTCCCAACAATTCTAGCTTTTCCAGTAGTTTTCGCTTTTCCGGCAGTTCCAGTAGTTTCGACATTTCCATCTTTTCCTTCTTTTCTGGCAGTTCCGACTTTTCCGGCATTTCCATCTTTTCCGACAGTTCCGGAATTTCCAGTAGTTTTGGTTTTTTTGGCAGTTTTGGTAGTTATGGCTTTTTCAGCGTTTCCAGCTTTTTCGGTGGTTCTGGCTTTTCTCCCAGTTCTGGCTTTTCTAGCAGTTCCGGATTTTTCATCTTTTCTGGCAGTTCCAGCATTTCTGGAAATTTCGGCTTTTTGGAAGTTCTAGCGTTTTTGGAAGTTCCAGTAGCTGTGCCTTTCCCGTAGTTCCGACTTTTCTTGCAGTTCCAGCATTTCTGGCATTTCCAGCTCTTCTAGCAGTTTCATCTTTTTTAGCTTTTCCGGCTTTCTACCCTCTAGATTAGGGAAACGTTATTTCTTAGGATCTCTCCTCCTACTAAAACCCAAAGACAAGTAGAGAGAGGAAGAGATATTGAGTGTGTTGAAATGAATTGAAGGCCACTTCTATTTATAGTAAAACCTTCAGCACATGTGGGGTTTATTTGGTTGCTAGTCAACATTCACGAATTGTCTTATAACGCAAATAAATTCATAAATCCATGAATACTTATCGGAATTGGATGATATTTAGATCAATCCTACACCTCTTGATGAGTGGGATCTAAGAAAAATATCAAATACTATAAATAAGATGACCCACATGGAGTTTGGCCCTAATTTCCAATTTTAACACTCCCTCTCAACTAGGGAGAACTCCATCCGTTGATCCATATGTCTGACTGTACTATCTCTGCCATGAGTGCCCTGTACTACTCTGCTTTTCTCTGACCTAATGAGCTCTACTCTGCTCTACTTTGCTTTGATCTGCTGAGCTCTACTTTGCTGAACGATGAAGAAGAATTAATCGAGAATGTCTCATACCATTCTCTATTGACCCAAAGTTAGTTTCATCTAAAGAGAGTGTGTCACATCACTCTTATTGACCCAAACTCAGTTCTATTGATCCCAGATCAATATCACAAGAGAGTGTCTCAAACCACTCATACTGATCCCAGATCAGTTTCATTGATCCCAAATCAATGTCAGAAGAGAGTCCCTCAAACCACTCACACTGATCCCAAATCAGTTTCATTGATCCCAAATCAATGTTACAAGAGAGTGTTTGAAACCACTCGTACTGATCCCATATAAGTTTCATTAATCCCAGATCAATGCCACAGGAGAGTGTCTTAAACCACTCACACTGATCCCATATCAATGGAGGTCATCCTAACATAGGGAGTACAACAGATACGACGATGCATCCATCGATAGTACTATTATGGTCCCTATCCTCATTTCCCTACTGATTGATCAGATGAGAGGTATTTCCCATTAGTCCCAGATTGCATGGGTAGGATGCCTTGACAGGAGAACTAATCATCCTGTCCACAGGAGAACGAATCATCTTGTCAGTGGATGCCACAGAGAACTAATCATCCTCGCCCACAGGAGAACTAATCATCCTTTTCCACAGTTGCCATAGAGAACAAATCATCCTGGCCCACAGGAGAACTAATCATCCTATTCTATAGTCACCATGGAGAACAAATCATCATGGCCCACATGAAAACTAATAATCCTGTTCCATAGTGCACCACTAGGTGAGGGTGAGTCGCCCTGGGGTCGTATGTTTCTCCAATAAGTACCCCACGCCCTCCAGAGCTCCCAAAGCTCAATGCATGCAACATGCAGGACCCTTATAAGAAGGTCTCTCAATGAATCCAAGTCATTCGAGAAAGACACATATTTGACCTTCCCCGGGGCTTTGACAAAATGTCTGCAACCTGTACATCAGTGTCAAGGCGATGGAGCCTCCTCACTCATTGACTTACCATATCGCAGATAAGGTAGTATCAGATGTCTATCTACTGGAGAAATCATCGAATACATGATTCCTGAATAATCAAATCCCCCCTCTAGATGTCACATGGAATCATAGTGGTATTCATCATGTGTACAGACAGCTCACTTAAGAGCTTCCATGAGAGTTTGTGCCCCGAAGATATCTCAGAAGATTCTTGGCACTAATCCATTGAGGCTCAACCAAATATGAGCTCACCATGCTAACTGTAAAACATATGTCTGGATGAAATTTCACCAAGAACATCAACACTAATGAGTTTATGAAACTCAGAGGCATTTCCCAAATATGGTCTGACATCAATACCATATAACTTCTAAAAGTTAAGATCCTTGAGGGAGTTACAAGATTGCAGTTTATCATTCCACATCCGAGATCCAACTCCCTCTTACTTCTGCAAATGAGAGGGTTTGCACCTGTCAGAAATAGGTCGTCCTCATAAGGTGCTGGTATGAGAGGTTTGTCATCCACAACCTTCGAGTAATGGTTTGGATCGGTTTCACTCCTAGTGAATTCAGCTTCATCAGACAGCTATCAATCCTCTCATACTGTGCTCGGGGTGTTTTGCTCCAAGCCATAGAGGGATTTCCTCGACCTGTATACATGAGATTCCCGATCATGAATCTCAAACTCCTCGAGTTGTTCCAAACTTGTGGACCTGCTGCATGAGGTGAATGGTCCCCTTATAAGATTTTTCTTTGGTACATCTAAGACATGTACCTTCATGCTTTACTCGAATTCAGAAATCCCTATCACCATTTGACTCACGTCAGGTAGGGCCCCATAGCTAGACCTTCGATGTTATAGATGCAATATGTCAATTGACATGATCTCTAATTGACCATCCTGCAACTTGATACAAATTTCCAACCCTGAATCCATGAGGAAAATAATCTTTGACAATTATATTTTTTAACACGTACCATTCCATCGATGAATGCCAACCTGAAACCTTTGACTTCCATTTCCGAGATGGACACCAGGTTCTTCTTACGATCAGGTACATAAAAGAGATTTTGTAAATGAATCAAGTTACCCTTATTCAGTTGAGAGTTAACATTCCCTACACCCTTTCCGAGATAGGTGGCATCGGTCACAAGTATAATCCCATGATTGTTTCCATCTCTACCAAATTAGATAGTGTAGCCATCTATCTGATGAAGTGCCTTGAAGAGTGTAATCTATAAGTTATATTCCCAAAGAATTTGAAGGAGAGGGCCAATACAATATAACACTTCTTTATCTTATCATAGACAACATTTGATTCTCCATACCTTGGGTTCCTTTCTTTCTATGAAGAGTTGGCCATTTCCTTGATGACTTGCATTGCCTGTGATTCTTTTAATCATTGAAGATCTCCATGGGATGATTGTTATCATCATCAAGTGATGTGTCCCTGCCATTCGAACACTCCTTCACATAATGGTCGAACGAGTTATCTGCCTTTCCTTCCACCCTGAGATCTGGTCTTCCAATGAAGTTATCTTTAGGTAGGCCATATTCCGTTGCGCAATTATGATAATATTATCTTCTTCAACTTCACCCTTGGTGAATTTGAAGAGGGATGAGGAATCCATTGACACTTTTGTCCTTTCCCACCTGTCTTTGGTGATTTCTCTTTCACTCTTGCTTGGGCATTGTCTTCACCTCACCTGTAATATGATGTTAATTTTAGGTATGTTCTATGCTTAGAGAAATTTATTTAAATTTCCACAGTTAGCTCCGTATCCTTTCAAGATTAGCAATCACATCAACATTAAAGTAAATTGCAAATAGAACATAAACATAAATCGTAGAAGACAAGCCAAGACAAGAGGACATAAGATGTGGTGCTAGCCAGGGACAAACCCCAATGTGGGGAAACCCTTGATCAATTCTTCTTATATGTTCTTCAATAATTCAACAGAGAGAGAGAGAGAGAGAGTACGTTTACAACAAAATTCAACACTTTGACTTATCTAGATAAGAGAATAGATCATCTCTGAGAAGATGATACCTGAGATTAGTTGAGGACATGTTGCTTCAAGTAATTCTCCAAGGTGACTCCTTCACCTATAATTATGCTGCATTTCATCATCATGCTGCACCTCACCATGTTGCACCACGTTGCACCCATCATCACTATGTTGCATCTCATCGCACTTCATTAATCATGATTGTACCCATCACTATACTGCATTATCTACCATTATTGCACCATGTTGCCATCCTGACCTATGCGTTGGCTGCACCTTGCTTTCTTGTTATCGCTTTCATGCTTGTTTTCCCTAGCATGCTTGTTGTCCTTAACATGCTTGTTGTTGCATGCTAGTTTTCCCTTGCATGCTAGCTGTAGCATTGCATGCTTGGTTTATTTTCTGCTAAGTACCATGCAACTATCTCAATGTTAGTTAGTTGTCCCTTGCATGCTAATCTTCTTCGAATACATATGCTCCGACCATTTCGGTAGTTCCTAGCAGTTCTAGCAGTTCGAGTTGTTACTGGTAGATCTGGTAGTTCTGGTTGTTCCCGACAGTTCTGGCAGTCCCGACGTTTCTGGATTTTCCAGTAATTCCAGCTTTTTCAGCTTTTATGGATTTTTTGACTGTTCCGGATTTTCTAGAAGTTCCGGCTATTCTGGCAGTTCTAGCTTTTCCGACAGTTCCAGCTTTTCTGACAATTCTGGCTTTTCTAGCATTTTCGGCTTTTTCGGCAGTTCCAAAATTTTCAACTTTTCTAGCTTTCTGCCCTCTGGATCATGGCAATGTCATTCCTTAGGATCTCTCCTCCAACTAAAACCCAAAGACAAGTAGAGAGAGGAAGAGATCCCAAGTGTGTTGAAATTACTTGAAGGTCAACTCTATTTATACTAAAACGTTGAGCGCATGTGGGGTTTATTTGGTTGTTGGCTCAACTTGATGAATTGTCTTATAATGCAAATAAATTCATAACTCCATGAATACTTATCATAATCGGATGATCTTTAGATCAATCCTACACCTCTCAATAAGAAGGATCCAAGATAAATATCAATTGCCATTAATCAGATGACCCACATGGAGTTTGGCCCTAGTTGTCATTTTTAACAAACCCCTTTCTGTAAATGGATGAAATTTGAAGCATTTTTTTAAATAGCAGCTACATGTTTCTCTTTTCATATAGTTGTAAGTGTATTGTGTTAGTCATGTCATGTCTTGTCGTGTTTCTTGGTTATTATACATAAATAAGACCCTCGTGTAAAAGTGCATGGCTTGAAATGACTTTATGGTGTAATAAAATAGAAGTGTGACAACCACAATGCTTGGGTTTTTTCGTTCTCCTTCTTTCTTTGGGAAAATTCCATAGGTTGAGCTAAGTCCAGATGGAAAATATGACTCATCCAAAAGGATAACCTTGAGGGAACCTATTAGATCCATGCTTATGATAGTATATAAACTACTCAACTTGGTGTAAATCTACTTGTGTATGAACGCTTCTCCAATCTAGTATATAAGGGATAAGTGGAAAATTTAAAGAAAGAAAAGCAATATCAAAGGTCTATAATACTTCTCTGAAGGGCAATATCATGTACTCTCAATAAGTCAATATCCCTCTTCTTCCCATTGAAAATAATAAGTTTCGATGCATAGTCCTATTAAATACATAAATAAAGGGTGAAAGAAGAGAAAGGATTCTTGCGTAGGGAGGTGAAGCAAGCAACTTTGCTAGGGTATTTTCTAGGCTCGCTGGTAGCAAAGAAATATTTGTACTGCTAAAGTGACTTCGTCGGGGTACTATCCAGGCCTGTTGGCAGTGTAGAAGCACGAGAGATGAAAACTCATACTATGAATATCAGGAACTCATCGCGCATATTACCCTTTCCTAGATTGAAACAATTGTGATACGATGTATCTTTTGTGTGTTAAACCAAGTAGAAGAAAGTGAGATGTTATGTATATAACCAAGTCGAAAGGGGGGAATCAAGGAAATCAGTACTTCCTAAAGGTTTGACCCTTTAACCGAAATATATTCCTATACAAAGAAGTTGAAGGTTGCCCATTTTGTCACCAAGTGTTGTCACTACTACAACACCCTCCAAACATTTCACTACATTCAAATTTTGGAGCCTACTATCACATTCATATCCAGTGTCACATTGATCTTCAAGTGTTTTATCATGCTATTCTATGTGTTTCAAGTGTTGTTGCATGTTCTCAACTGTCATCGCATTGATTAGAACATCTTTAAGTGTATTTCATGATTGTAACATATTTGTGATTATAAAACGACACATTTTGGTCGCAATCGCATATACTTCACTCGTTGTACTTGGGAAATGCATGAAAAGTGGAATTTTAATGTACACTTATCATTGTTCAAGGTTGTATGAGTTCTCTCGATGATTTGGTATGTGTCGCATATGGTTTTATGTCCAAACTCATTATGTTCACACATCACCCTATATCCCAGACTTAGAAAAATTTTAGTTGCAAAATGAGCCCACCGAGGTTAGGAGCGCAAAAGCACACTCTGAATCCTTGAGCAGAAATCCTTCAAGAAACTAAGTCTTCCTTTGAGCGCACTCCTTTGACTCAAAGAAGTGTGCCCTCCTTGAGTGCATGAGCACACCCTGAAGGCCTCAAATCCAACCCTTTAGCCTTCCACAATATTCCATGCACCCTCTTGACCCTTGGAGTTCATGAACGCACTCCAAAGGAATTAAACTTCACCCTTCAACCTTCATACTCGTGCCATGTGCCCTCCTAAGCCTCGTGAGCACATGAGCACACCTTGAAGGCTTGAATCCTCTATCCTTTAGCCTTTATGAGCGTGCATTGATCCCTCCTTCTCTGCCTTAAGTGCACAGTTCACCTGGGAAGTATGAAGCCTTTCCCTTTGTCCTTTGGACTTGCACCCTGTGCCCTCCTTCTCTCCCTTGAGCGCACAGTGCACTTGGGAAGTCCGAAGCCTTTCCCTTCGTCCTTCATACTTAAATTTTATTTTTATAGGAAGGGTATGAGAATTTTTAATATTTCCATATTTTCCTTTGTTATTTTTTGTTTGATTGGAATAATTTCAAATTATTAATTAACTTTAAATTATTGAGAGAATGAAAATTCACATTTTAGATTGAATTTAATGTGTATTCACATTTTTATTAATATAATTTTCGATTAATTTTATACATGAATTTTATAACTTGTATATTTTTATATTTAACAACTTACTTTCAAATAAATTTGTCTATTAAATGGGGTTAAATTTTTAGTTCATATTTTTAATTTACTTTGTATCCTCTTGTGAATTATTATTTTTATAAAAAAAGTGTCACTATGTGTTTAAACTTTCTCTTCGCTGTATGATTTTATTACTTCTCTTATCTCTTTATGTGTTTAATGATCTCATAGATCAATTATTAAAATTCTAGGTTTTTTTTAATTTTGTGGTCATTTGATTTTAGTTGGTTCTTTCACTTATTAAATATGTAAACATAATATTTCTATATTAAAAAACTATTTGTGAAACAATTTACTAGTCTAATCTTTAGTTTTAAATGTTAAATAATAATGTCACATTACAATAGGTTTTGGATCACTATTTCATCTTCCACAAATCCTTATCTATCCTCCCCACCACTTAAAACCCACAAATTAATAATAATAATATATTTAAGGTCATGGGCAATCTAGACACCAAATTGATGTATGAGACTCCCTTGTTTGTGGAAAAGGGGACCCACTTCCTCAATTATTTAATTTTGAAAGTATACACAGGCTTAGATACTCTACCTCCCTCTAGGAAACACATGCTCTCAACCATTAGGCCCACTCAAAACAAAATCATACAAAGTCAACTTAAAGGCATTTGCTACAACTGTGATAAGAAATATTTTCTTTGACATAAATGTAAGAAGAAAAACTCTTTAAGGTAATTTCAAAGGACATTTCATATTATTATTGTAGTTATATATTAAATGAATATCAATTCATATATTTGATACATTCCCCCATATGCTCTACAATATTTGGAAGCTTAGATATCCCTTTATGTCTTGAATTGTATTTCTATTCCCCAAATCCTCATATTGGTCGAGTACAACAATCAACCAAAATTTGTCGTCTAAGTTGATTGTGGCAACATCCATAGCTTCATGTATCATTATGTGTAGCCCAAGAAAAACACCACTATATCCATGTTGTTCACAACCTTCAAATCATTATTACTATTGGAGGTTATACAAAATGTAGTGGTCATTGTGAAAATGTCAGACTCCTAATGGGTGTTATTACTTGAAAACCCACATGTTTTCTATTGAAATGTGTGTTTGAGATATTATCTTTGGTGATAAATGGTTAGGGACTTTAATTCCTTATCACCATGGATTTCCATAATCTATACATGAGGGGATCATGATTAATTTATTTAACTCAACACATATAGCCTCTCACTTATCCTATGCCTATTTCACCATTTGTTTTCCAAAAAAAAACAAATAGAAAATATGGTTCAATAATTTCTAGTCATTTACATCATTTTCCCAATACTAAGCTTCCTTATTCACTTGCTATCATGTTCCTCAAGGTATAACACACATGTAATATTCATCCTAACTTTTGAGTTCTCAAAAATCTAAAACTCCAAGTGAAGCTCCTCATTCTAGTCATTGATATCCATTTGAATGAGTTCAAGGGTGCTAAATTCTTTAGAGAAGTTAGCCTCTACTCGATCTATCATCAAATTTGCATGAATGAGGTAGATATTACTAAAATTATTTTTCACATTCACTAAGGACATTACAAAATCTTGGTGATTCCCTTTATCCTTTTCCATGCGCATTCCTTGTTCCAACATCTAATAAACATCACAAGATGAGGATTATGTTTTAAAACTACTTTAGTATCTCTATTTATATGAATTGGAATATTTAGGCCATATTTTTAGTGATGAATGTGTGAGTGTGAACCTAAAGAAAATTGAAGCAATGAAGGAATGGAATTACTCTAAAACTCT
>APFE030155198.1:17029-29040 GCA_000404065.3 Pinus taeda
AATGTAAAGGAGGTTTCCCCCTTGAAGAGGCTGAATTCTAAGGCGTTCAACTATATTTTCTATCTTTTTGTGAGCTGGTTTCATAACAGCTTCTGCAAGGACCAAATCACTGCCCTTTCCTTCGACTATGGTCGCGGGGTCCTTTCCTTTGCAGGGAAGACGAGAGATGTGGTGAATTAGATCAGCTGTGATGGGGATAGGCTCATCCAGCCACAGGTACCCATCATGCACCAAGTAGAGCAACTGCCTAATGACGAAAATGGTGATTGTTGCAAGGTGTAAGTGTGGTACCCAATGTAAGTCCAGTAATCCAACCTTTTCCACACTGCGTAGCCACTTCCATGACTCGAGCATTGGCACCGCCCCCACAGTGTTCTGCTTCATTAGAGATGCGGTCTCTAGATGAGGGAACTTCTCATGGTCAACGAGGTCCCAGTCTTCAAACTTCATGGTTGGCACATGACCTAGGTGCGTGCCTTCAAACACGATGCCGTGTGGGAGGAGCGGGGTCTAGAGCGGGCTCTTGGTTTCATCCAGATCCTTCGGCACTTTAGTCTTCCCTTTCCATGGAGGGACATATGTGGGTCGTTTTTTTGCAGAGCGTAACAGTTGGATATCCTCCTCCATGTCTTCTTCTTCTTCTTCTGTGGCGATCAGGGCTTGCAAGTCTTCTTCTTCCTCATCCGTTTCTATTGTGACTGCTTTCCCCTTCTCTGCCATGGATAGTTTACTATGCTGCTGATTCCTTGGGGACACACGTACTGGACCCATTACCTATTTATCCTTATTAGGCCTCAGTGTTCGCAGTGATTTGGGGATTTCTGTCACAACCCCAAGGCCTTCTGGAACATCCTCCATCATTTGGGTCTGCGCGGCCTAACTGGTGGTTACCTCTTCAGTTCCCAAACCTTCCTTAGTGTCCGCCATCATATCTAGGATGTATTCTATCACTCGCGAACTTAGGGGCTCAATTATCACTCAACTCTCAATACTCAGTGCTCTGCTCAGATACTCAACTCTCAAATGACCAAGTGTTGTTCGCTGGCTAACCCTTTGTGTTTTATAGCACCTTTCGAATTCGAATTTGACTGTTCCCTCCAATTTCAGGCCATTAAATCTTTCTTGGTGGCATATTTTCCCAAATCGCGCCCATAACTCACATCTTAAATGCCCGTTGCTCGCTCCATTTGGCCTCAAATCACAAATCCCATCGTGAATAATGACCTCAATGGTCACTTCCTAGCCAACCCACGTGGCAGCGCAACCCTCCGTGCGCGGTCTCAAACCTTGTGACGTTTTGATTTTGTGCACATCTCCAATATCACGCAGCTCCCAGGCAGAATATTTTATAGTCCCGTGCTCCCTTTCAACTGCCTGGAGCACTAAGACTATTCTTCCTACAACTAGTTAGGTGGTCACACCATCCATGTAGGGCTCCATCCCGTCCTCCACCATGGTTCGCGAAGAATCCCCACCTTCCATTATTGTGATCGGCACCACGCACTTAACGACTTGCAACGTGCTACCCTGGTCACTTCGTTTGGCGATATGTGGTCCAAGCCACACAAACAGACAAACCAGTTCATGACGATAGTCCTCCAACTTGTTAGTACAATCATAGGCACCTTGCCTTACCATTCCTGGTTTTTCGACGAGAAATTCTTCCTTTATTTCGTCTTCCAGCTTCTTGACCTCCACATCCATCAAAGCACTTTTCTCCCTTAGTCATACCTGATCTTTTTCAAGTTCTCGAAGTTTAAAGTTTCTCGTCGGATTTCTTCCTCAAGTCCTATATGTTATGTTTCTTGCAACTGTGTGATTTCTTCGTTCCGAGCTTTGTGGATCATGGTATCTATGGGTGTTATTACATGCAAATTCGGCTTCACATGCTCCATAGGGATTACAGCCCCTGCTTCATACTTCTGCTGTGGAAGTGCTTGAACGGTCAAAGATTTTCACAAGGTCCTATAATCCCATACAACTGCTAGTACGTGTAGGTCCCACTTGGTGCGTCTCACATGGTGGACCCTATTCAGCACTTCACACACCATGTCAAAGGCTTCCCCATGATGATTTTCGGTGTGCTAGGTCTTATCATACTTCGTCATTCGTGCACTTGCCTTCTTGCTTCTGCTTGTTGTTCCTGTTTCCTATCATGAGAGCGGTGTGCATTCGTGCGAGTTGTGTACCATACGCCTGTACCCATATGCGCATGCTATTTCATCCATCATGTCCAGCTTCCATCTGCACCCGAGGCTTCCCAAATCGTAGGCGCATCATCTTTATGCAATCGCACCAGTCCTCAAAACTTTGCTAGTGCGTACCCCACCACCTTGCAGGCGTAGCATGCACTGCACATTTTAGAGCATTGAACCGCTATTGTTCTGGCAATTCTCTTTCAAATTTGTTCAGGAATTCATCCACCTCGGTCAACCCATCATACATAGGTAGATCCCTCACCTCTGTTGCTAGAAATCATAGTGACCTTATCATCATGTTGCAGTTTAGCATGGTTACCTCGTGTAACCAGTTCTGCCATTATTCTATTTCCTTGTCTAAATCTGATGTGCAGGGTCTTTCGCGCTCACACGAAATCCTGCCATCTACTGTTGGATTCACCCAATCCTGCTCTCACGTGGTTATCTTGTAGATACTGTCGAGATCATCAACACTATCATCGTTGCGATTGGTTCTGTGTAGCGTGCTCCTTCCATAGGGTCTAGCGGTACCACTACGCGTAGTGACTTTTTCTCAACAATCATCTTGTGCTTCTTGAGATTTATCACCCCATTCATATCAGTGGCCTAATCTATTCCCAATATCATGGGATAGGGATTAATGTCATCAACAATCTCTATCACTTTGAATCTGCAAGCGCGCTCGCACCTTCAATATCCACCATTACTCCCTGCAATCTTCCCATAGGTAGGATCTTTTTTTGGTTCACCATTCGCAATTAAATAGGAGACCATAGCAATGCGGGCCTGCCCATGCGCTCCCATGTATGCTTTGGCAGTACATTCACGTCTGATCCTAGATCCAAAATTACTTGATCCATTTCATACTCCCCGATTTGCGCAGTCTATCTCATTTCCCTTCCTGTTCGCAATGTATGTTTCCCAAACTTCTAGACTACGCGTGGTTATCCTGACCCAACGCACCTAGTGATAAGTTCCTACAATCCTTTCAAAACCTTGCTTTCACGCAACAACTTCATACATGTCTCCAAAAATATTGTGAGCATTAAAGGATCCATATCCAGTTCTAGTTGATCCTTACTACTTGAAGTGGAGGCCTCCGTGAAGCTCTTCTTAGCTTCCATGAATATCTCCTTCGTGCGCTCCAAATCAAATTCAGGTTCCTTTATAGGAGCCTTGTGAACCCATGCACTTTCTTTAGGCTGCTTACCTTTGTCATTTCCTATATTGATACCACTTCAAAGCATGATGTTTACATTCGGGTCCTCTTCGCACAGCTCAAATCTCATCATTTGTAGGTTCTGATTCAGGGGAGGCTAGAGTATTCTTTATCACACAACCTCTCTATCAGTGTAGGGCAGAACTCTATCTCATGGTCAAATTGGGTAAAATATAAACATAATTCTCTCGCTAGATTTGTACAATCACAGGCATAATGCCTTGGCCCTCTGCAATTGTAACAAATCAACTGTCTGTGACCCCTTCCTGGTCCCATTCCACCTCGACCCCGTCCACGCCCCTAAAATCTAGTACGTGCCATCCATGCATTTTGATCAAGGGCTCACATTTTGGTCTACACCCTGTAGGTAGTTGTCCAATCCATCATCGGTTCATAACTTCTACAGGTGCACTCATCATGGCCTACCGACTTGTAGAAATTACAAAACAATTGCTGGGACGTCTGCATATATTTCTGTAATAGATGACAATTATTCGTAGCATGTTTTCCTCCTATCTAAAAAATCACACACGATAATGCACGCACCGTGCTCGGTCCTGCTTGTGCATCTGGTCTTAATGGCATTGGCCCTCTTCCCACCAAGTAATTCGCGAAGACTGGACAATGGTCCTTGTCATGTCCCTGTCCCTTGCATTTTATGCACCATACCTCCTCGCACACCTCTTGGTGAGTTGTCCTGTACTATTTTAAACTCTGCATTTCCAGACATAAGTTTTTCAATTGCGCATGGATTTGTTGGAATCCCAAACCAGGATCTTATGTTGGGGCCTCGTGTAGTCTCATTGCAATCTCCAAAGCTTTGGCCTGGGTGGATAACTTCTACTGTGGCAACGCCATCCTTAGATGCGGCGTTAGTGACACTACAAACCATATGCGGTGTTGTCCATCTGTTAAGGTCATGTTGGCTTCGCGAATCATTCCCTTCAGTCTCTGATCCATCTCCCAGGGGGTCTCACCTGGAAGCATCAAGATTTCCTTAAACCAGATAATCGATTGTGTCTCTAATTTTGGCCTGCTAAATTCCCTGTTTAGCGCAGCTTGAATATCTACAATCCTTGCGTTAGGATTTTCATTAGAGTGCTTAATGTACTACATCAGTGCACAATCCTGCAGCACACTTACCAGGGTTTCCTTCTTTATGTTATCATCTGTGACCCCTTGTGCTTCCCATACAACCCTTGTGCTTCCCATACAACCTTTACCATGAACCAAAATTGGTCCGGATCTTCATTCCCTACTCCTTTGAATACTGACAACTTTATTGCACTTGCCATACTGAACTATGGTGGTGACAGAGGTGGTGTGGTTGGAGTTGGAGGTGACGATGGTGAAACTGGTGGTAGTGTAGGTAGGGGTGGTATGCGCGGGATTCGCTGCCTTATGAGGTTGATCACGCTTCTTGGGGAAAATTTCGCAAGCTCTTCCTCGCTCTATCGCGGAGATGAAATCAAGGGACTAGTCTCTAATTATTCGCTACTTCTATTTTTGTAGATCTTCCCACTTCGCGTGGCCCCAAACATCAATTTATTCACATAACTTGCTTTTCACATAATAGCATTTTAATCCAAGTATTCAAAGATTTAATGTACTTTCCTCATGGTCCTTTGAGGAAGTGTCGTTCCGCCTCGCTGTAGCTGACTAACGTATCTACCGCAAACTCTGTGATAAACCCCCTATAATTTGATCGAGCCAATGGTCCGTAGTGCACGTGATTCTATCTTCTGACACTTCTAGTCTGCGCACCAACTCTGGAGTCCACACAATCAGTTTGTCAAACCTACACCTCCCCTGGTTGTCTACTAACTTCACGATCCATTCGTACAACTCAGAGGGGAAGGATGCAAAGAAAATTTCATGGATTTCTGTATACACGTAGCGCTCTAACCACTGTTCCTTTGATACTCGCAAATTCCTATTTTCCTGCGCTGTGAACTCGTGAATCTTTTTGTCCAACCACTTTTCAATTTATTTCTTTGTCGGATTCCAATGACATGACATCAGACATCCCTTATGCAGGTCCCGGTCCTGGCAACAGAACTAATTGTTGGCTTGTTGGGGCCTGACCCAGGTTTGGAGGTGATTTAGCCAAACAAATCCCGATACTACTGGCCCTTTCGACAACAGTCTATGGAGCACAGATTGAGGTCTCACCCGAAGTAGTATGGGAGGGTGCTAGAACCATGTTTCCGCATCCTGGAGATGTCTGATGAGTTCAAGTGGTTCGCGGTTCGACCCTGCGCGCATGTCGCTACGCGCACTTACCCGGACCTCGCAACCTGAGATGCTGCCTTTGCACAACCCTACTCGGGGGCCAAACTGTGTTATTACCCAAGTCCTTACTAGTAATCTAATATTAGTTGATTAACTAAGCTTATGTGTATGATTTTAGTTATACTTAATAATATTCACAATTCATACAAGTGCACATAGTAAAGAAACAGTATATTCACAAATGATATCAAACATATAATAACTTAGAACAAATACACAGAAGTGGTGACAAAATATTTCTTTATTAATCTCTTATCCGATTGCAAACTCAACTCTACCCTGTGCACTCAACTGTAAGGGTCCGTGCACTTAGCTACAGACTCTACTAGGCCTCTGCACACTCAACTACAAAGCCTTTCCTACTCTACGACCTAAGACACACTTCACACTTTGACTTAATCTTTAAGACCCTTCATGACCATCCTCTCTTCTCTCTCTTTAAAACTTATAGCCTCGCTCTATTTATACAATCCCATGGTTCGTGGACCATGGGTAGGCCAAAATTACATTCAAAACTTAGGGCGGACAACCCTATGACTCTAACATACAAATCACGTTGCAATTCGTGGAGCTTTATAACAATATCACCTCAAAACTTGGGCTTTGAGCCCCAAAAAAAGTTGTGGGGGGATTCCATGCCCAAAAATAATGTATGAAAAATACGAGGAAAAGATGGCAAGAGAGGAACAAGAGAAAGAAAGAGGAGAGGACGATGCTCCATCTACCCCCTCGAGTGAACATTCTTCGTATTCATCATCTTCTCATCTTTCAAATGAGGAAATCAATTAGAGCCTTCAAGTAGAGAATGTTAAATGGAGGAGAATTTTACGGGAAGAAAAAGAGGAGAAGCAAATATTGCACCTTCAGTTACGAGCCACAGAAGAGGCCTTGGAAAAGTTGAAGCACAAAGAAGGCTTGGCGAAGCCTTCATCACCTGTTTCAAATTCGACAACTGAGGCAAACAATGTTGATTGTTCTTTAGTTTCATTTTCATATGATGTTATTTATGTTGAAAATATGGAGGTATGCATTTCAGGAACCGACATGAGACACCTTACCAAGATGGGGTATAAAGGAGGAAGACTGGGTGTTAATGGCTAAGGAATAACTCAACCATTGGAGGTTGTAAAAAGACCTCAATTTGTAGGTTTAGGATATATTAAAGGAGAGTGCTTGAAGGTAGTAGAAGATTCCAAGACATTGTCGAAGCCATAAGAGAAAGAGGATGATTGGAAAAAATCCCAATCCTCCCATGACAGTGCACATTGTAGAGGAAGAGCTAAGGCAAGCTCTCATCATTAGGATTGCACTAGAGACAACCAACAGAGGTATAAAATGCCTCAGTATTCTAAAGTTCATTTCGATTAAAAGTATACTTTTAATGATGAGAAGAAATCATGTCATATAAAACCATGTAGTTTTTGTGGTTTGCATAACGACGTGGTTGTTGAGTGTTGGAAGAAAATGACAACAAGAAACAAGATGAGGTGTGAAATGCCTTCTCCACATCAGGGAAGGAAGAAGGTTAATCAGGTCTAGAGGAAGAAGAATTTTTACACTCATTGCAATATAGGCGGACATCAAAGAGCTACATGTTGGAGGATCCATCCGAAGAAATGTCTCAAGGACAAAGCATCCATGCAAGAACTAGTTGGAAAATTTGTTCAACAAGTGAATCCACCACATTCCTAGTGGTCTATTTTGTCGAGTAAGAGATGGTTTTACTAGATATGGTAGCTTGTCATGGACACATTTTGTAAATCATGTGCTGCAACATAATTGTAAAATTAATTATGTGTTTTCCATTGCTTATTAGAGCAACGATAATGTTTTGGCCTATTATTAATTGCTAGGGTATTGGTTTCTATTATGATGTAAACTTGACCACAGAGTGTGTTTTATAAACTCTTGGCAAGTATGGGGATGATTAGGCCATGATTGGTCATGTAATTGAGCATGTATTTTGCAAAGATTGTACTACAGGTTTGTAGGGGATGCAAGTGTCGGTTCATCACTTATGGCTTCGAAGAACAAGGGTGAAGGAGAAGGAAGTATGACCTATCATGACACTTGTCATGCAGAAAATGTAACACATTAGTTGCAAATTATGTTCAGGCTTTTGGAGGACCAAAAGCACCTCAGTGGGGAGGAATGATCCAAGTGGCTCCAAAAATTCTCATAATTCAGAAGTGGCTCAGAATAGCTCTAAAATCAAAGTCACCAGAATGAAGTGAAACCATGACTAGATTTTAGTGCTTGTTACCTTGATTCCAATGATGTGAACAACACTCAAATACGAGTTCATATTCTCAAGATATTCGCAGTCAAAGTTTTGGTAAAACTAGGCCAAGTGGCAGGGACTATTAGGTCCCTATAATACTAGTGTATTCCCTTATTATTATTTTCATTATAGACCCTTATTTTTATTATTGTGCCCATGTTGTCTCCATATTGTTATTATTGTGCCCCATAGAAGCCCAGTGTTGTTATTGTTGTGCCCTTACATTATTATTGTTATGTCGGCTCTGATTATATTAACACCCCTTAGACTCTTATATATAGAAAGGAGGTCTTGTCATTTGTATCATCGAAGAGTTTTTAATTTGTGTAATTTAAAGGAGGTTTCCCCCTCAAATAAGTTGATTTTGAAGTCGTTGATCTATCTTTTATTCTATTTTGTGAGCTGGTTGCATAACATTTGGTATCAGAGCTTTGGATTCTAGGGTTTCCTTGCTTCAAACAGGACATTGTGGCCTTTTCGGTATAACTTTTTTTCTACAAAGTTTCAAAAGATGAAATTAAAACCCATTTGATCTGAAATCTTGATGAACCTTGGGTACAAATTTCAGATCTTGTCTCACTATTTCGGATATGTGATCCAAGGAAGTTAGGGTTTTTGCAGGCTCTCAAATTATTTCTCAAACATGTGACCTGGGTAAAATCATCATAACTTTCTCTCTGAGCATCATATTGAAATTTATTAAAAAGGCACAAAAATAAGATAGAATTTAGTTTTCTATTTATCGTTTCTAGGTATGAAGGTTGAAATAGTGACAAGTGGCACTTCGTACAAGTTTTCTCTACTGAACTAGTCTATAATCAGGTCATTGTGGGAGATTTGGAATAAATATTCCTTAGAGAATCCAACCTTGATCAGACTTGCAGGTTTGGAAAGAGGACTCAGAGGGCTACATCAGGACAAAATTTAAGACCTTGGAGATCTGAAATTATAGAGATACAATAGATTCAATATCGAGCTCCTATAAAGTGAAAAAATGTGTGTAGTCTTTTTAAAATTTTGCATAAGTTTGGTTTGAAAAATTAGTTTGAAGGAATTAAAAGGGCATAGTGAAGCATAATTATCATTAATTGATGCCCCAAAGAAAGAAAATGGAAACACATAGTAAGCAACCTGAAAGCTCTAACATAACTCATGAAGAAGAGGAAGAAATGCAGCATGATATATCAAAATTATGAGAGCAAGTGCAACAAATTTTAATCTCACAAAAAGTAACAACAGCTAAGATGGATGGTTTAAAGAAAGGCGTGGAAGCTAAGATGAATGGCGTGGAAGCTAATATGGATGGCATGGAAGCTAAGATGGATGGTTTAGAAGTAAACATTGAAGATTTGAAGAAAGACATGGAAGGTTTGAAAGGAGGTTTGACAAAGTTTCCACAAGAAATGCTTCCTAATGGTGAAAAGGTAGTAGAGGAAACTCATAATGAGAAAAAAAGAAATGTTAGTCATGATTTCATAAACTCTAATGTTGGATTAAAGACCCACCATGTTCCAAAGGTCAATGTGAGGAATTTTGATGGCAATGATCCTATAACATGGATACTACATATGGAGAAATATTTTGATCCCCATAATGTGAAAAACACACAAATGGTATGCATTGCAATTTTATATTTGGAACCTAATTATTTTGTATGGTATCGATGGCTTTTCTCTTGTAAAAAAAAATTCACTTGGGAAATTTTTATGAAAGAAATGATAGCACAATATGAGGATACAAAAAGCAACACCTTTTTTAGCTAATTGATAAATCTCAAACAAATATAAGGGTAAAAGGTATTCTAGAGGAGCATAGGATTGATGTGTTCATTGGGAATTTAAAGGATAGCATTCAACATGAGGTTAGCCTTTGGGAACCTGATTCATTGGAGAAGGCATTCAGGTTGGCAAGAAAAATTGAAAGAAAAATTATGGCAACAAGGAAGCCTACCAATCACAACTATAAAGATGAAAGTGTTGTTGCCCTAGCCTTCCACAACCTACAAGGTTGACACCACAACAATTGGAATAAAAAATAGGAAAAGGGATTTGTTACGGTTGTCATAGAAAATGCACTAAAGGCATAAGTGTGTTGAGAACAAATTATTTTACATAGATTATGAAGAGTAAGAAGAAAAGGAACAAGAAACATCAAAAGAATAGCATACACACTAGGAAAAAACCCTAGAGAAAGAAGAAATGAATCCAACCATATCTTGTAATGCATTGATCGGAATTACCACTCCTCAAACTATCAAGATAGAAAGACATATCAAGAAGAAAAAGGTAATAATGTTGATTGATTCAGGCAGTACCCATAATTTTATTCATTGTAAGATAGCGAAGGAATTGAATTTCTTCCTATATCCAACACCAAAGTGTCAAGTGATGGTTGCAAGTGAAGGAACCATAAATTTCTAGGGAAAATGCCATAATATAAAGCTATCCATAGGAGAATATGTGTTGAATAATACAATGCTTTCCATTCCAATGGATGGTGTTGATGTTGTACTAGGAGTCCAATGGCTACAATATTTGGGTACGATAACTTTTAATTTTCAAGAACTTTTCTTGAAATTTTTTCAAAAGGAAAGGAAGTTGAATTAAGGGGTATCGCAAGGAAACTAGGAAAGATAGTCATCTCTAATGGCATGACAAATATTCTAAATAAAGAACAACATGGCGTAATTGCACAATTATGTTCACTAGAGGTTCCCACATCGAAATCATCTATTTATCCAGATCTCCAAAAAGTCTTGGATAATCATTCCAAGGTGTTTGAGACTCTCAAAGGCTTCCCACCTATTCGTGATCATGATCATGCTATTCATTTGATTCTAGGAAGAATTCCTCCAAACATTAGGCCTTAGAGATATCCCTATGCCCAGAGTGAAATTGAACGTATGGTTGCCAAAATTCTAGACGCTGGTATAATTAAACCTAGTCAAAGTTCTTTCTCAGCTCTTGTAGTATTGGTGTACAAGAAGGATGGATCATGGTGCATGTGTCTGGATTTTAGGGAGCTCAACAATCTCACTATTAAATATAAATTTCTCATTCTTGTCATTAATGAATTATGGGATGAATTGAATGGAGCAATTTATTTCACCAAGTTTCACCTTCATTCAAGCTATCATCAAATCAAAATGAAGAGTGAAGACATTCTAAAAAACAACATTTAGAACTCATGATGATCATTATGAATTTTTGGTCATGCCTTTTGGCCTTACTAGTGGACCTTCTACATTCCAAGTTTTGATAAATTCCATTTTCAAACCCTTTCTTAAAAAAATTGTGTTAGTATTTTTTGATGATATACTAGTCTACAACAAGTCTTGGAAGGATCATGTTCAACATGTTGATAGAGTGCTCAAACTATTGGAGGAGAAACAATTATATGCAAAACCTCCAAATGTTCCTTTGGAGTACAAGAGGTGGAATATTTGGGTCATATTGTATCTCATGAAGGTGTTAAGGTAGACCCTAGAAAAATTAAAGCCATTAAGGAATGGAAAATCCCCACACCCATAAAGCATCTGTGAGGATTTCTCAGGTTGATAGGGTATTATCGTAAGTTTGTTAAGAATTATGGGAGAATAACAACACCTCTAACAACATTACTGAATAAAGATGCATTTTCTTGGACTCTAGAAGCAATGAAAGCCTTTTAACATCTTAAAAGGGCATTGTGCCAAGCACCGGTCTTAGCTACACCAGACTTCACAAAGACCTTTATTGTGGATAGGGGTGATTTTAGGGGCGAATGTTCGCCCTTTGGCGAAATTAAGGGGTTTTAAATTTTTAGTGGGCGAATATTTTGTATCATAGTACATTTTTACAAATCACCTCAAATAGCCCACCTTATTTTAAGGGAGAGGGTAAAAAAGGTAAATTTAGCCCTTGAAATTAGGAGTTACAACCTTCCATTCGCCCATTTTCAAGAATAGGTTTTATTTAAGTGAATCCATTCGCCCATTTTCAAGAATAGGTTTTATTTAAGTGAATCCTATGGGCCAAAGGCC
>APFE030155198.1:30203-46086 GCA_000404065.3 Pinus taeda
GGGTGGTTACGAGGTCCCTAGAGGTGGAGTAAACAGATTGTAATTTGGGTAATTTTTCTAATTGCAAACAGGAACATAGAAGTGATGAATTTGAATTTTTCTTGGTTTTATATATAGTATTAGTTTTTTTCTCATGCTTTCTGTAAATGGCGCAGGTGAATTTTATCTTACACCCACTAGATTATCAATATGTAATTTCGGTAATTTTGATTTCAAAAGATATTTTAAAGAAATGTAATGATTTCATTTGTGTATTCATTAAACATAAGATTTTATAGTTGAGTAAAATATTCGCCATGCCTGGTGAGAGATTCGCCAAAAAACTATATATACATATCATATTATTGATAAAATCGCCTTCCATTTTTCCTATATACCATGGAGATTCGCCCATTTATTATACATGTAAATTTAGGGGGAGTTCTTAAAATTTTCCCTGATTGTGGAATGTGACGCCTTAGGAAATGGAATTGGTGTTGTTTAATTCAAGAAGAAATACCCATTGATTTTGAAAGTCATCCAATCAAAGGAAAGTATTTACACAAAGCTATTTATGAGAAGGAAATGTTGGCAGTACCACATGCACTTAAGAAATAGTGACTTTACGTAATGGGAAGACACTCCAAGGTAAAAACAGATCATGGTAGTCTTAAATAATTTTTAGAGAAAATATTATATTCAAAAGAGCAAAAAAAATGGGTTACAAAGATGTTGGGTTATGACTTTGAAATCATCTTCAAAAAATGGAAGAAAAATGTTGTTGCAATGCACTCTCAAGAAAGGATGATGATGTGGAAGCATTGCTTTGTGCCATTTCTATTATCCAAATAGATTGGATAAATGAAACAAGGGATGAATGGATACTCATTTTCCTCATCTGAGCAGTAGAATCTACGACAGTCAACAGTGAGGAATCTTTATGGAATCTTGAGGAATCTAAAATATTCCCTTGGAGGCTAATTTTCGACTGAGGCAGAATGACTCTGGCTTTATAGTCATTTTTGACAAAATTTTGCAAGGAGCATAGTGGTGTGCTCATAATTTTCATCCAAGGAGCATATTTTTTGGCCATCTCCAAGAAAGAATCTTTGGGGGAATCTTTGAGATTCCCAAGGCCCAGATTTTGACAGTGTAAGAAAGGGGCCAAGTTTATAGTCGTTTGACATAATTTCTCACCACGAAGTCAACGATGTTGTCCATATCATTAGCAGAGCTTCAAATTTTCAGGCCATCCCCAACAGTGGAGGTATATGCTACAGTGATGCCATGTTTTTCTTTTGATTTGTTAAGATGATGATTTTGTTGTCAAGATCCTTGTTACCATTATGTTTAAGGATACTTGTATGCCACGTCATGTGAGAATTTATTATCTTTTCATGCTGAAGGAGGGCCCATATGAGTGAGAGTTCCTATAGGGAGAATGTCTTGTGGAGAGACATGCCACTCCGGTTGAGGGAATCTATCCTTGTAATGACAAATAATGTACCATATACTCACCATCATATTGTAGAATTGAATGAAGTGGCCTCTCCACTGTTGATAACGGGCCCAAAGACATAACCCACACTAGGTGAACTCCATTATCAATGTGTTTGTCTTCTTGATTTGATGGTTGTTGTTATGTTTCATCTTCTTTAAAACATGCACATGTGGATTTTCATACTCTTTCAGATGTAATTCTGCTAACATCACAAAGGTAAAAGATCTTGGTTAATTTGATTCTTCTATTTAAATATTTGCTCGACCTTGAGAGTGTATGGATAGGCGAGACCAGGCAAGGAGATGTCTAAGAACTCCATATAATATGGGATGTACTTTTGTAGATAGTCGCGGTACTTGAGTACCAAATTCCACTTAGAATCCTTAATACCCAACTTTGTGTGAAGCGTATGAAAAATATTTGTGAACTTTGACACGTCTTGGTCCCTTCCTTGCCACAACGTGGTCCACTTTTTGTATTTATCTTCATAACTCTTGACAGGGTAATACTTCTCCTTAATGTTATCTCGAAAAGAATTCCATGTGGGTGCTGCTGAAAATAGTGAGGGTTCCCCCTCATCCCTCTTCTCACAATAGGTTTCCAACTAGTCCTTGACGTGGGGGGCGACTTTGAGGAGTGCAAAAGTAATATTTTCTTGATTGGAAAAGTGATGAACCGAAAAATATCCTTCTAATATATTTAACCATTTATCTATGACATCTACATCTATGTTGCCTTCAAATATGGGGATGTCAAAGTTGAATTGTACCTTAAATGGAGTGGCACCTCCAGAATGGTTGTTGGAGGAAGATGTGTCTCTTATGGGTAACCGCCGAAGGATCTTGGAAAAGTTTTCCATCATTGCGTTCCTTTGTTGCTCGAGGGCTATTTTGAGAAATATTTTGAAAGGATCTCCTACTCCCTCATCTTTATTTTATTCCTCCATGGGAGGCCATTAGGGTTTGTGAGGTTGGTCTTGCATAGGTTTAATCAGTTTGAGCCCTAACTCCTTATACCCTGACCTCCTTGCGGACATGGAAAAAAATAAAATAAAGAGCAAATCACTCTAACACCATTGATATAGACTTATACATGAACACAACAAAATACATATATAAACATAAACACAAAGATGTAGCATAAATAAAACTTTATTTCATTAATATCAAAGAACTGAAATATGCTTACATACATAATGGAAATAAACTAGCTCGGACGATGGTGTCTTATATTTGAGAAGAGATATGGTGACTACATGCCTCTGAAATGTGTTACAATGAGGCTCAAGAGATATTATTATTATTGAACAACATGGGCAAACCCTAAACAACTAAAACCCTAACCCTAGGAGAGGGAACACCAAGAGTTTGTGGGTCCCATTGAAGTTCATTGGGCAGCCAACTTCCTGAGGTCGTAACTTGGTCATATAATCTTTGTTTGGCATGTATGATACCTCATTAGAAATATATCTCCTAGTAATATAGGATTTCTTGCAAGCCCATAACCATCTAAAAAAACATCGTTTAAGGGGTCAAAACAACTCCGAAAGTTTAGGACCTAAAAAATTGCTAAAAATTGTAAATGTTGTTATAATCAAGGAAACTGATGAAACTGACTTGAGGTCTAGGTGGAATAGCTGAGTGGTCACCAATATCCTCCTGGATCAAATCCCCTCATGCTCACTTTATACATGCCCATTTTTAGAGATTGTTGTCTAGTTAAATCCTCTTTGCAGACAAAGACGATCCCTCTAGCCCAATGAGTGGGACTAGCAACCTACGTGACAATATACTAGACACTTTCCTAAGTTACAATTGAAAAGAGAGATGAAGAAGATAGCCTACCTTGTTCTGATGCTAACAAATCATCCTTTGTTGAAGATATTGAATCACTTGTGTCACGAGCTCGTTCCTACTGCTCACAGCGTTTATGCACCTGCACAAGAGATCAAGACACAACAAGGCATGCAAATACCAATAACATATTGAAAATCAACCTACTTAACTAATCAAGGAATGTTAAGATAGATGATACATAAGCATACACATCAATGGAACATGAACCAACCGTTATATATTTATAGAAAATAAGGGGAAGCATACAACCAAGCCTTGATGTTGATAGGCTCTCCTTGAATGACTGTCCAAGTCCAAGCTAAGCTCTCCAAGCACTCCTTCTCCAAGCCAAGTCAGTAGCATATAGGAACAATATTAGCATAAGGGTGCAAATAGACATAGACCAACCATTTGGACATGGGAGAGGATGAATATATAGGCAAGGAAAGGGAGTTAGGATCTCTCCAAAGATAGGAGTAGGCCCTCATCTCAAGGAGGTAGCTCATAGGGATAAGACCAAGAAGCCAAGTTGGGAGAACTTGACCTCATCTATGTCAAACAACCTCCAATTCACTGCTCTAGAAGCTTTTAGATCACGAAGCTTCTCATCCTCTTTGGGAAAATTGTGTTTTTGGGATCATTGCGGGTATACAAGTAAACAAGGAGATGCCATCATGGGTCAAGTATAATACAATAGGTGACCATCGCGGTTTTCAATCTCATAAGAGCAATGATGCTCAAGTTAGGGTTTAAGACCTATTTTCTTCAGGGAAAGCTCAAGGAATTTTCTAATCAATGCCCGAGGGAGGATCTGAGCTGTATATATGAATGAGTGCACTACATTATGGTCATGTTTCGGGAACTTTGGGGTATGTCACAGGGAGGTGTAGGAGGTGTGATAAAATACTGTGTAATAGATGCCCTAAAGCATGAAGGAAGAACAACGAGTAATGACTGAGATGCTTTATGAGATTTTGCAAGGACAAGAACAAACATTGTCAGGAGACATGCAAATCAAGGACATATATACATATCTGATATCAAACATGAATCCACGGTATGGATGCATCCATCCAGATAATAAGGACTATGTAAAAGGATCCATGGTATGGGTACAACCATCCAAATGAAAAGGATCATCTGTAAATCTAAGATCCAAGGCATGGACACAACCATCCAAGATAGAAGGATCACCATATATGTAAAGCCCCATGGTATGGTCACAACCATCCGTATAACATAAACATGTGTACAATCATGAATAATACATAATGCCATGAAACCTGAGTCATATCATATGAGACTCAGGGTCTTGCGCTCCAACTCAACCCGATCAAAGTACAAATTCTAACATGTGAATGAATGTTTCGAAGTCAAACATGCTAGAAAACTTCCTAATTACCGGCCAATGATGTGGACCATTAACAAACACAAGAGAAACTGCCAATAATGACAATGGCTCGCAAGGTACAACAATACAATTCATGAATGTGAAAATGAAGCTAAAGTCGAACACTCGTGGAATCATCCGATCGAAGGTCAATGATGAAAACCTGTCGTCGGATGCGAAGAACTTGCCATTAAGGCATGCAAGCTCTAAGGCACTGAAAGGGAGTTTCTAAGTCATCTTCCTAGATAATGAGCTAAAGTCGATAGGAAGTGACCCATCGAAGGAGGGCCACAATGAATCCGCCATCATCGACACGAAACAAGGAGTAAAGTGGAATAAATGAGTATGATCCAAAACTGTGACAAAATACAAGACAATGTATAGGTAGTAAACTGCAAATAGGACTTCTCTTGGACATATTGGTGACACGACTCCGGAGTGTGGTAGCATTTGAATCAACATAGGACCAAGGGTCATAATGACGAAGTGAAATAATCAAATGAGAGGAAAAATGAATTACCCAAACCTAGAAGGACAAGTGACTAAGTGAGGATATCCCAAACTCGACGTGAGAAACAGATGAGTGTCATGTTTGAGAGCGAAATGCTGCCTATATAAGAGATGTTTCACTTTCACTTCCCCCCCACTATTTCTAGTGAGTACCTCTTTATTTTTACACAATCTTGAAGAGGATACCATATGCTTTTTGTATAATTTCACCCTTCAAATGTATCCATCTTAGTAAGTTTTACGAGTCCTAGGAAGTAGGAACTCGGGCTCATCATGGTGAAAAGTATTTCGTCATTTAATTTTTTATGAGTCCTACAGAAGAATAACTCGGTGTATTTTTCATATTTAGAGAGTTTGAAAAAGATACGAAAAAGAAAACTCCATCATGTCCCTTTTCGTCCTGCTAGTCGACTCCAATCAAAATAAGTGACTAAACTACTCAGAGGGGGTGCCATAGGAATGTGAGAGCTACCCTCTTTCTTGATGGGAATATGAGAAATGATCTCATGCACCTCTGGAACAAGAGGATTTCCTTGTAGTTCATTTGAAACTGAAGAAACCAAAAGAACCTGAGCAGTACGAGGTTCACTCTCTACCGGAAAGGTATGGTTAATTGAAGGTGGAGCCAAGTCTACCATTTTCTTGACCAATGGTTGGTCAAGAATGGACTCATGAGACTCACTTTCAGAGAGAGTGGGGTTGACCAAAGATGACTTTTGATCAATCACTTGATCAACTAGTGAAGGAAAAATGGAAATATTTCGATATCCAGTCGGAAGAGGAGGTTGAGAAGCTTTAAGGGTTTCCAACACTTATGAAGCTTCATCCATAAGAGGACAAAGGTGAATGAGATGATTAACTTCACACAACTTACAAGGAAATTTCACTTTTCCCTTTTTCCCATGAGATTTATTGTTACTAGTTGAGGGTTTTGTCACTAGCATGATCACCAGAGGCTGATGAAAAAGGTCGATGTTAACTTATAGAACACACTTCTAAGACCTTGGGAATACCAGGACAATTCTGAAGAAGGTGGTCACCCTTACATAACATGCAAGGGAATTTTACTTTCTAGGGTTGGTTGGATGATTTTTCTTCATTTGTTGAATAGGTAGAAATGGTTGCTTGGTTGCCCCCTTGATTATTTTTCTTCTTCTTCTTCGTCCTCTTCTTTTTCTTATTAGCTTCTTTATTACTAGAATCCAAAATTTCACCAGGCGAAGAGGAAGAATGAGGTGAAGAAAAAGGCGAAGAAGGCAATCGGTCAACATGAAGTTGATGTTGTTTAGGTGGAGGATAACTTGGTTGAAAAGCAGTTTGGACACTCGGAACCACCGAGGTTGAAAAGAACCAAACTGGCAGACCAATGGTCAATCCGGGAAGGGACAACATATGCATATAAGGAGCACCAACATTTCCAAAAGAAGGAAAAGAACTAGGATTCCCATCAGAGGGGTTTCCTTGATTGGTAGACTCAGGAAATGTTGCCATTGCTATCAACCTAAGATCTACTAAGGAATATTTCCACAAGAAGGATGTTTTTCCACGGTCAATTAATTGATTTTAGAACTTTAACAAAAATAAATAAAAAAGGGGTAATCTAGGCAAAAGGGTTTACCAAGTATCCATGAACTGCAATATACACTTTAGCCGAAATCAAGGACTTAACGTACGCCAACTAATATCCCCAAATGTTGTGTTCAGTGTATCACATTTACAAGGAAACTGACTAAGTTACTTATGGCTAAAAGATAACAACCTAGTGGGTCTCTCAATATATACTCGACGGTACGGGGAGAACAAGTCCGTGTTAGCGTAGTCTAGTGCAGAACCGTTCGATGAGAGCGTCCCTATATACTTATCATACTGAAGTGCCTCAAATATACCTGAAATTACTGGAGAACCTTCTATATAATTCCATACTGGGATGAGATTTCACCCTAGGAATAAACTGCAGGTAGTCAATGACAACTGCTATGTTTAAAGACATTGGAACACGTCTTTAGCCTAGACCTCTAGATATTTGTGTTAAGTTCCAAATGCTCCTTAGGTTAATTGAGGTAAATGTTAATGTTTATCTTCAATTATGTTTTAGTTTTAAGACTCAAAACAAAGTCACTTGAACACCTATGATACAACTATATGAGAAAAGGAAAACCTTTCATTTCAATGAAATCTAGACTAATCAAGAGAGGAAATTTCAATCAATAATGCATCATGCAAAAATTCCTTCCACTAACTTTCATTTTTGTCTTCCAAATGCAACGCCAAAAGTAAAAATAATTATGACTTTTCACTATCTTACAGTACTTGATTATTACTTGATCACTCCAAGGATTATTTATGGAAGTCCCTATTTGAAGTTTTGAAAAGTCTTCCTTCTCTAGTGATTATTTTTCTTCAAAAAAAGGGCAATGTATACATGTCATATGCACTCTAACTTGATCCAATGTGTTAGATTCCTCCCAACCATTTTTAGCACTTAGATTCTTATTAGGTCAACCTTCAATAAGATGAGTCCCCATTATCACCTAATTCACTTGGAGCTCCTACTCTAGGCCTTACCCCTAGCCTCACACAAAAATATGACCCCTATTGTGAAGTAGATCAATGTTCCAAATTGGAATTATAATATCATATGACCTTGATTATTGTCATTATGTGCACATAGGAAAAAATATAGAAAGGGACCATGTTGATGCCACTCACCTTTGGTTGTCCTTCTTATCTTATCAATGGAACAACTAGTGTTGTTTACGCATTTCGTTTAGTTTTTTCACATGAGACATGTTCTCTACTCTAGGCTTAAGCACAAAACCTATTCACCCTAGCGCCCTATTTGTTAAAATTAACTATAACCACAATTAACTATTAAACATGATTTGAATAAGCACCATTTATTTGTGGAAAATGTCTATCATCTTGTGAAGATCAATCAACATAACATAATCATCATAAATTGTTTACATTGCATTGTTGGATTATGAAATTGAATCAGTGTAACATAACGAATGAAATAATCCTTTCCTAGATCATGTCATTTTCAAATAATTAATATTTATGATATAAAAAAATATCATTCAAGTTATAATCAAATTTTTAGTTAAAATAATTTATTTTTTGAATTTTGCCTTTTTATTTAAGTGGTGAATTGGATTGTAAAGTGACACTTTTTGTTTTTTTGGTAGGTTCAACAACAGTGAGGCTACATCATGGTCATGTCCAAGAATAACACTCTAATATGGCAAGGAATTGAACCAATGACTTAACATCAATGAGTACCTTAATAACACTCGTGATCACCATCTATCCAAGACCTCGTGGACTAAAGTGACACTCTTTTTTTGAAATAAAAAATATTAATATAAATATTTATAAGCAATAACATAAAAAAATGTCTACAATAATTTACTATGTCCTATGAAATGCCCAATGTGTCTATGATTACACCCCCCCGCCAAAAAAAAGAAGTAGCCAAATGATCTCTACATATCTCATGAAATAATTTAATATAATGTTTAACACGACATTTACTATAACATATTATTTAAAAATCTATATTAGAGTTTTATTTGATTATATCAAGGTCATTAGTTACAACTTTATTACATCATAGATTAAATAAAAACATTGTCTAACTATTATATGATTTGGAAAACAAGTTTTGATCAAATATTTACTTTTTGTTTTTTAAAATGCATTTTTGATTACGTATATGAATTCAACGTCTTGAAAAACTCTTATGACACTAAGATTGTAAAGTATGAATTCAACGTCTTTGAAAAACTCTTATGGCACTAAGATTGTAGAAGATTCACAACTCAAATTTATGATTCGAACAAATCATTGCGAAATTCTAAAAAAAAACTAAAAAAACTTCCAAAAATATATAACAAATAAACTATAACAATAAAAATATATGAAAAATTAATAACTTCGATTATTAACCATTTACAAATTATTTTTTTAAATAATAATTTGTTTATATATTAATTACAACTAAATCGATCATACTATTATTTAACTTATTAAATTTGAAATAATCTAATAAAATTTCATTTATTTTATTATGTGTGTATATATATTTGAAGGAAAAAAGTAAATTTAGTAAGTTTAAAATTTATTATCAAATTGAAAGTTATTAATCGCACTAAGGTTAATCAAACTTATAGCTTGGAGTATTTCCCCTTCTTTCCTAATTTTTTTGAAAAGAAAGGGGATAAACTTCCCATTGTAAAAGTGACTAATGTAACCCAAATTTTTAAAGAGATATAAATTTCCAATCAAAAGTGATTAGTGTGACTCAACGAGATTTCTGATTAGTGTGACTCAATGAGATTTCTTCAAATTTGTACAATGAATCACTCTAAACTAATTGAGCTAACCTATTGAGTAATGTATCTATTTATGCGTGTAAAATAAATTTAAGAAATAACTATTTATGTGAAATTAATTGTATAGATAAATAAGATAATATAATTCTATTAACATTTGAGAAATCAACCAATAAAATTTGAAAGTCCAAGTATAAAAACTATAGTCATGGTTACTTGGTTTTTAACGAGAGAAAGTACAAAATTAGGGATAAATAAAACCATGATAAGTAGAATGATAATATTTTTTTATTGTTACTCCATTAAAAGCAAAAAGGGATTATGCACTTAGTTTGAAATACAAAATAAGGATAGAAACAAAACTGTGACGATTATAAAAAAAAATATTTGGAAAAAAAATCATAAATATGTTTATTTATAAAAATATATATAAAGAAGTTTATTTGGTTAGATCAACTTATTGGGTATTTAGCTATTTTTTAGTTGGCAAATATCTAGTGTAAAGCTCTTAAGTAAGGTGCACTAATTTATATCAACATGTTTATTAGATATGCCACATACGAAATATGAAGAAGTATCTCTTGAGATTTTTAATTAATTTTTCTTTGGAAATACACATACAAAACACATAATGTGTTAAGTGTCATAACTCTTAGAATAATAGCTAATGTATCAAAACATGAGCTAATATGAAAAATTCATGTTTGTTTACTCTTGTAATGATATATGTAATTAATAAATGATTTCTTTTGGAAATGTTGATATTCATAATATCGATTTCACAAGGAGGCTCCTCCTCATAATTCACAGTCTCCTAACTCTCAACTCCTTCTCTCAATGCTCACCACCCCTACATGATCATCATATTCATTGCCCTATAAAAAAATAACAAAATGTTACTCATATTAAAACTTTGTTATTAACTTAAAAAAAAATTTCAAAGTACTTAACAATGTTTTAAAAACCAGTTATCCTTCAGAAATATTAATTATCCATGTTAACTACATTAACTATGATTGATTAATTTTTTGGCCATATTGATTATGTTCACACCACTTAACTATGTTTTTGTTTTGTTTTGTTTTTTTTTTTAACCCATAGGAATTGGCAACTAGTTAGTCTCATACTCGTGTGACATAGGGTTGATTATGGACACTACCATTATTGTTTTTGTTTTTGTTTTGTTTTTTTTTAACCCATAGGAATTGGCAACTAGTCAGCCTTATACTCGTGTGACACAGAGTTGATTATGGACACTACCATTATACATCTAGGGGCCTACGACCTATCCTCCTCTTCGTAGGGAGAGTCACGAATGGGGGATTGAACCTTGGATTTCCTAATTTGCACGATTTCACCTCACTTCGATGACCAATTAAACTACCCCTAAAACCGCACTAATTAACTATGTTAATTACAATTTTTATGTTTATTTATTATCCATCAATAATAATAACAAATTACGTTAATAATAATTCACTTAAAATATTATAAATTTAAAAACTCAAACAAAATTTTGTTTAACAAATTTGAAATACAAATAGCATTATAAGTTATTTATTCATTTAATATTTTAAAATTTCCTTTAAATATTAGGTCAAACATGAATTTTAACATAATTTTACATCATAACCTCTGATTTGCAAAAAATTAGACTTTGAATAGACACTTAAAAGTGTTGTATAATTTAAAAAATGACGAAAGAAAAATTCATAAAACCATAAGACATTATTAGTACATAAGAACTAAAAACTTGTAAGGACTTTAAGACGAGCACTATTAATATATAACAACTCAGAGCTTTTAAAATTAACTAAATAACTTATTCCAACTACATTGTCGTTTATAAATAATGAAATTAATTATAACATTATTATAAAAAATATGAACATTTAATAATAAAAAATTATTATACAAAATTTTAAAAATAAATAATAAAATTAATGATAATATTAAAAAAATAATTACCTGATTTATAATTTTGATTCACTAGAAATATATTTAACCCAGCCTCTATCTTACTTTTAAAATAACTCAACCATATTTACTCATAGAAATTCAACTCAATTAATTAATTAATTAAATTAATTAATAATATATATATATAATATATATAAAAATCAAAATCATATGAACATAACATAACATATTAGTTACACCCCCTTGCTCAGAGTTATGGTTTATTGTTATTTCTCACCATTGAGTTTCTATGATACCTATCCTTTAGCTTTTGCTCTTATATCAAGGGGATGCCAATCCTTTAGTTTTGCCTTTACCTTTATGTCAGTGAGATACCTTTCCCTTGAGATAGATTTTTCTAAGAAATATGTAATAGTTAATATCGTGAGGCTCATGGCTTCTCTCATGGTTGAATGGTTAATAGACTTCCTTGTAACCTTCCTTTAGCTTTTGCTTTTTTTGATCAATGGGATATCTCTCCTTTTTCTTTTAACTTTTGTTTTTATTTTCATGATTAATTCATATTTATATTAATTTATATAGATATAAGTAAAATGATGAGAATGAACAACTTTGAGTTAAAAAAATATATCTAGGTATTTTTTGTATTTTATTGAAAGCAATGATTTTTTTGAGATGACTTTCTTTCCCGGATAAAATTAGTGTTAGATATTTAACTAGAATATTCAACACGGTATAATGTGTTTTTAAAGGTAAAGCGTATTTTTTTTATAGTGATTATGTAATTATATAATTTAATGGTTATGATTATGTTATGGTATAATGTTATTTAAGATTCATTTTTTTTTATATTAACATCATTTGATCCATCATTTAATTGTCTATTCATCCATGATTTATATGTAAAAAGTATGGAGAGTCATTATTGTTGATTGATTGTGAGAGTTTTTGTAAGCTTTAGAAATATATTTATATTATGAAGCAATTAAGAGTACATTGGTAACTTTTGCTTCCCAAAAATTCAGTGGAATCCCATAAATAACTAAACTAAATAAATCATATTCCCAGGATCCCAAGTTTGTCTAAAAAGACAATAAGAGAAATTGACCAGTATTCAAGTGACATAGCCCATTAGTAATTACATGCATTGTTGTGCACTGGGAATCCAAACAAAACAATGTGCACATTTAACATACTGAGACATAATAAAAGTCATACAACCATAAGAGAAGTAGATATATCATATACAAAAATGAGGAGCCAAGTGCCAAAAAAGACTATTAATCTACAATGATGACTGGAGGGAGGGCATTGGAGTTGCCTTGTGGTGGAGCTTCGGTTGGTGCATTCATGACAACTAGGGTATGAGGTTGCGAGTCTAACACAGAGCCGGAACCACACACCACATAATGTTCCACCCGCGTTAATCTAGTGACAATACCATCCGGATTGTACCTAATGTCCAAAGGAACCTTTTAATATCCTCTTGTCCTGCAAATAACTAATAGTGATAAACTAGCTTGTCATGAATGACCATGTGGAGAAAAGTTTCGAGTTGACGATGCGGGGCCACTAAGTGGAGGAAATGAAGTCTTGTTTAATGAAATTTTCCAAGATCTAGATTCCACTTGAAGGTGTTGCCACTAATTTCAATGCTTGAGAATTATACCTGATCCCAAATTCCTTGTCTTTGAAGTGAAGGATCTCATTCCTCACTTCTGGGGGCATAAAGTCAATGTGGTAAGCCACAAAGTGCCATTCGATTAGCCATCGACAACGAGAGGTAGATGTTCCTGTGACACCACCTAGACATCTGGGTTGACACATATGAGGAACCATGAAACTTACTAGAGTAGACAAACTTAATTGAGGTAACCAAATTAGGGTGAAATTGATACTATGAATATAATCAATTGATAAGACCAGAAATCAAACCCAGGGATGACAAGACTGGTGGAATGATAATCTGGTAGTGTAGGTGGTGGAATGGGAGTGAAGGCAAAACAATAGAAATTCATCGTCGACCAAAGACACGGTAAACAATCCTATACCCTGGTGAATGTAAAATTCCTTTGACATTGTATTTGTAGTTGGGAGAGTCGCGTGGGGACTATACCTACAAAAATTAGGAAGATTATTCTTGTAACTCTTTCAAAACCAAATTGAAAATGTGCTTGTGTACTATACATCACATATGAGGATTAGACAGTTAAATGAAATGCCCGCATAGTCGCAATTTGTGAGGACGCAGAGGGCATCACAACAACCAACAAAAAGGAAGGACTCTTTGTTGTGTTGTGTAGAAAGAGAACAAAAAACATGGACACCTACAATGACCAGCCAAACTACGAAACCAAAATGATACGGAATAGCCAAAACACAAAACACTAAAGAAAGAAAGAGGGTTATCTAAAGATAGTCCATTACATAATTGACAACAAACACTAAAACAGGGCAAAGGTAAATAAAAATACAGAACTTCATCAAAGTCGCAGAGCACCCACCTTGATGAATTATATAGACTTAGAACTTCTGCTATCTTGGAAATATCAATGAAAATACACCACCTTGTGGCGAAATTCATACACTTGTATAGACCGCCCATGACCTAAATATCAAACGACTTGAAAATACGACTCGATCGAGCCGAAGCGAAGGAGGGACAAGTGTGCATGAGGGAACACAAGTTAAGAATCACATTTAACGCCCACATCACATTGATTGTGAGAGATTAATATGGAATTTATTTTATTTTCACATTACTATATTCCATCAAGTGGCTATGTTGACTAGGGCTTTTGATTTTTTCTCACTTTTAGGGTTTTAATCATATAATACATCAATGTAGTGATATTATAATTATTTGTGTGAGTGTTTGAATTGTGTGGATATACCTTGTTTATCGAACATGGTAATAAAGTCCCTATGAAGAGTTTCTCTTGTTGTTGACCAAGATTTTGAATGTATATCACTCCATGCATAAAAAAAAATCTAAATTCTAATATATTTAGCATTTTCACTAAGTGAACTACTCAAATGTATTTGGAGTGTCAATTTTAGTTGGAAATGCCTTTTGTTTTAGTTCAAAATATTTTTGTTTGCTTAAGATACAACTATTTATATCAAATCTAAAGGTATATTTTTTTCTCTAAATCTCTTTCATATTGTTTTAGTATTTCATTTTGGTTTCATTGTTTATACTTATAGTTTCCCCTTTCCAATCTATGTATGTTATTTCTATATCACTTATGACAACTTAGAAAATTCAAGACATAGAGGAACGTTTCTTGGATTATGTATGCTCTTTGCTTTGCACAATAGGTGGTCATAACAAATCAAAAAATTAGAGGGAGGGTGGAGGGGAGGGAGAGGAGTTGGGGATGCATTTTTAGATAGAATAAGTGAAATTTATACTTGATTTTATAATGTTTAAAAAAAATTAGGCCTTTATGGTTGTGTTAAAGTTTTTTTTTTCAAGAAAAAGATAAGGTACACACTTTGGGGATAGTTTGAGTTGAAAAAAATAAAAAAAAAACAAAAAAAAACAAAAAAAAAAGCAAAAAAGAGCCTCTTTGTTCATTTCCAAAATATGTTATATTTTTTCATAATAGCTCAACGACTTTTTTCTTACATGTGACTTTAAATTATAACTTTATTGTAAAATTGATCCATACTTACTTTATAAATCTGTAAAAATTATTTGTAAAAATAAACTTACAAACAAAGTCAAATAAAAAAGAAATTATCCCTAACAATTTATATGTCAAAAAACTCATTAGGCTCTCATCAACTTATAAACCAACTTTCACCTACAAAATAACACCTTGCCTATTTTTGTGCATTTCTTAAAAAAACCTAACTTCAACTAAACTCTTTTTTAGTGTCATTTTCTTAACCTCCCTATTATACCAAAGTTCCCATTCAACCACTAAATTTGTAATTGTTAAAACTTTATATCTAAAAGTAATTTAAGTGACCATAATTTAAGCGAAATTTTAATTAAATTAAGTAAAAGGAAAAAGACCAGAAAATGAGATTATATATATAGATATAACCTGTGAATTATATATTAAAGTATTTACAACTAAATATAAACTATGATGTCCATGCCATGATTATATCGCAATGAATGTCAATAATTAGATGGGTTTAGAAAGCATGCATAAGACAAAATAATCTCACAAAATTGGGGGAGTAGTGAAGATCAATAAGATAAGAAAACAAAGGTAATTGCATAACATAAATTTATGCAATGAGCGTAATTGAAAGGATAATGAAGTCATGTGAGGAAGAAATCAGTTTGACATTTTTTTTTGGGGGATGGTGTGATTTTATATGGGTTATTTTTTTATTATGTGATTATTGTGGATAATAGATATTGTGTAATAATGATATTTGTTTTTTAAATTATATA
>APFE030155198.1:48212-62043 GCA_000404065.3 Pinus taeda
TTTTCAGATTTATTTTTTTAATAGATTAAGTAAGAGATTTTTAAAGATATTGGAGATCTTATATGTCAGTGTATTAAAATGAATAATGATAGAATGGGAAATGAGTTTATCATCTTCGTTTGAATATGCGTTGAAGTGGACCTCAATAAAAATTACCAAATAAAATAATTCTTAAGTGCAACACTAAGAATTATATTTAGTCATTAGATTATGAGAATACAATGTTTAGGTGCAGAAGGCATGAACAACCTAGGCACCTTTGGAATGCATGCCCGTCTCCTGAAGAGGTGTTTTGTCCTCAGGTGTTGAAGAAAGCTAGCCATGGGTGGAGAGATCTGAGGCCATCAGCGAGTTCAAAGAGCTCTATTGGCCAAAAAAAGGAGGGCTCTTAGCATATGAACTCATCCCCAGACAATTCAGCCTCTCTAGATCCAGTTCTACCCCTAGTTGTAGCTAATCATCCCTTTGTAGAGGAGCAAGGCTTGGAAAATGATAGTGAATTAATTTCATCATTAATGGTGTCAACTATTTGTGGTTAGAAGTGTTCCCATGAATATGACCATTCAAATAGCGAGAAAAGATGCAGTGACCCCAGCTGAATCGGTAGCTATGGAGCTATATCAGAAGAACGAGGAAATTGGTAGATCTCCATTTGTTACAGATAACACTGAAGGATGGATTAATGTACTTAGGCAAAGGGGTAAAAAGAAAAACCCTTGAATCACCCTAGTATCTAATATCAGGAAGTGAAATATTGTAATTCCACTATTTTTGGCTTATGGATGTAATCTATTTTTTTGGAATTAATAGAAATCAATTTAGAAAAAAAATATGAATAAGGAATATCAAAAAATTCAATTATAATTTCCTTATGAATAATCTAATTTTGAATGAGAAAATGGTAAAATTTACAATTTATTTAATTAATGATATAATTATTTACAATTTTTTTAATTAATGATATAATTTTTTTCACGATAAAATGGTAATTGTTGGGACATTAACCATTTAAATTACATTTTTTTTTGTAAGCTTGGCAGGACTACATCTTCATCATGTCCAATAAAACACCACGATTGGGGTCGGGAATTGAACCAGTGACCTCACATCAAGGAGTGCCTTAACAAAGCACCTGATCATTGTTTATCCAAGATCCCATGGACAAATTACACAAATTTTTAATTAACAATAAATTTCTAGTTAAATGGTGAAATTTATTATTTTTTTACATGATCTCAATATTAACTGAAATGATAATTCTTAAAATGTAGTTGGTTACAAAAATGAGCCACAATAATTTCTAATGAGAGATTTATGACTGATAATGAAGTATATAAGGATATTTTGTTTTCTCAATATATATTTTTCTTGATGAAATAATTGCTAAAAGAGGGACATCAAAAAGTTGAATTACACTTTTTAATTAATGATATGATGTCAATTCAGTTTAGCTTGGGTGGTTGGGTGGAATAATTGTTATCCTCCCTACCCAAGTTCAAGTCTTGTAAGTTCACATGTTAATTCTCTAGAATAGAGTAACTTTGTTGTGCTCTTTTAAAGTGAGTCTATATTGAGGGCTGAGCTAGTACCAACTACCTCTTTCTTGCTTTCGAGCTGAGAGGGAGTTTGACTTTCTTCCCTGAAATGTACCCAATGCCAAATTTGTTTTTTAAAATAACGCAATGATATTTTGTGACAAATAGTAAAATTTACAGAAGGGGCTAGCTATAAATTGAAATGATAATTGTTATGATTTCAGTAAGTATCATTACAAAGGTTAGCCACAATAATTTAGAATGTGAGATTGATGATTTACAATGAATTTAATGCTACATATTTACACATGAGAGGGTACATTAATCAATGTTCGATATGTGTTATATTCTTTCCACAACTAGTTGGTGGGTTACAAGCGGGGCGACAAGGGGGGTTGAGGGGGGCAGTAGCCTCCCTGCATGGGGTCTAGGGCAGCGCCCCAGGAAAATGTTTTAATGTGGACCCAATAATGGTTGCATGGACCCAAGGATGGGGGGTAGACCTAAGGATGGTGGGTGGACCTAACCATGGTTTTTTTTGCATGGTTTTTGTGCATGGTTTTGGGCATGATGGTTTTTTCGCATGGTATTTTGTAGATCTGATCAAGGGAATTATGGTTATGTTCTAATCTAGAGTTAATGGATTGGAATTGATGAATGCTTCAATATGTATATAATGTATAGTAAGATTTGTTGGAAATAGCAACAAGAAATGATAACAATAGAATCCAGAAATTCCAATTTTAATTTGTCCTTGAATTAAAATGCGAATTTAGTCTCACCAGTTGCTTGGAAATAATTAATTAATTCATTATGGATTAATTAGTTGGAGAAATTCAAGTTAGAAGTCTTTTTGCAGTCATGCAATAGTTATCCCTTAAATTAAGGAGATAAGATTGAGTTATATTTGAGTTGTAATTAGTTAGCGTAGTTTACTGAGTTAAGTCCAGTTAAATTAGTTCCAAACTATTTGAGGAACTAATTGTGAGTTATCAGTCAATTGATGCATGCATGCACTCAACCAGTGTATTCCAGATAACTGAAGATTTCCTCATCAGAAACTCATGCATGTCTATTCTGAGAAAGACCTAGTTGAGCTAAATGTCAAGGACAATGTACTATTAATTGCATGTTTTCTCCTATAAAGGAAACTCATGCATGCAGTCAAGGTAAGGTACCTTGAGGATTACGTAGTTATAACAGTGTGTTAGAGTAATGTGTGAGAGCAGTGTTCTACTGGGTGAAGGAGATCATCCCAAAGGAACTGTGCAAGGAAATAGGAGCTTGGAGGGCAGAGAGGAAGGCTTGTGAGAAGATTTAATTGCCTATGAGCATCCAGGAGGATTGTACTGAGAGCTGGCTAGCTGTGAGAGCTAAGGCTTTGTATAATTCTGATTTATTTCCACCTTGTATGATAATACAAATAGTGGGGTTTTTAGCTGAGGCTTTCCCCTGAGTATTTTCTATGTTTCATGTGTATTGATTCTTCTTCTTCTGGTTATATGTATTTAGCTCAATCTTGCTCAATCTTTAAGCTTCCGCAAAGCAAATTGATAGTAGAAGTAGTTTAGAGTATTTTTCTTTGCTAGATTGCATTATCGGGTTAATCTACAGTCAGATTTTCTACATGGTCTTAGAACGATATTTGTAGAGAATTTGTAGAATTTCTACATGGCATCGGAGCCAGGTTTATTAGAGCTGTGAACAAGTATACAAAGAAGATAATTCGAATTTTGAAGTTCGGGGTTGCAGGTGCAAATCGAATTCTTATCATACTTTAAGGTTGGCCAATGGCGTTTTATGGCTTGAGACTCGAGTATGCCTTGGAAGGTATCTCGAATTACATAGCATGGAAAGATTGCATGGAGGCTGTATTAGAAGACAATGACTTAAAGGATTTCATTGATCAAGAAATCCCAAAGCCAGTTTCAACTAATGCACAAGAGTTGGCTGAGTGGAAGAAGTGTGTGGCAAGGGCGAGACAGATCATCCTTGAGAAAGTTCGAGACCATATTGTCTCGAGTCTCCATGGGAAGGATACTCCATATTCAATGTGGAAGACATTGAAGGACCTTTACCAGAACAATAGCGACCAGAGGAAATTGGCGCTCAAGGATAAGATTCGAAGAATCAAGATGGAGAACGACGATACTAATTCCACATATATGAACAAGATCACCACTTGCATAGATGAGCTTAGCAGTGTGGGAATAACTACTGCCGATGATGATATGGTGAGCCTTGCTCTCCTTGGGCTTCCAAAGAGCTGGAATAGCTACCAGGACTCTGTGAATGGAAGGGAGAAACTGTCAGAGGAATGACTGTGGTCAGATCTCATGCAGGAGGAGATCAGGAAGAGCACATGAGATGGTTCTTCATCCAAGGACGATGAGGAAGAAAATATGGACTTAGCAAGTAAGGCAAGGAAAGGGAATGGGAAGGCACCCCATTCCAAATTGAATTCTTCTCATGGAGGGAAGAAGGGTGACAAGTCTAAAGTGAGATGCTTTAATTGTCACGAGATGGGGCATTATGCGACTAATTGCCCATCGAAGAAGTCCAAGAAGGGATCCTCGGAAGGATTGGAAGGTGAGGCATTAGCCTCTCAGTTTGAAATGGACTTCACCCTCATCGCATGCATGTTGTCATCGATGATGGGTTGTGGTTAGTATCTTGACAGTGGAGCCTCGTTCCACATGACTGGCGATAAAATTTTATTCAGTACCTTGGAGGAGAAAGACCTCAAGATGCGCATCGAGATGGGTGATGATGAAAGGTGTAGTGTTTCACGAGTGGGAACAGTTGCTTTTCAGAGGGAGCATGGAGCTCCTATAACCTTGATAGATGTGAAGTATGTGCCTGGACTGAAGAAGAACTTGGTATCGGTCATGATGTTGGAGGACAAAGGCTATGATGTTGTCTTTAGTAAAGGAAAGGCATTCCTTAGACACATCACCACAAGACAGGTGAAACAGATCGGTTCATGAGTCAAGAACCTATATTCTTGAGGTTCAAGATGCATGCAAAGCCTTGAGGAGCAAGGAAAATGTTAGAGACTTGGTGGTTGAGAGGGAGAGTAAATTACCTCTCAACATGCAACCCCAGAAGAAGTTTCAGACAATTGTGGAGGAGCCACAGTCGGAGAAGTGGGTAGACGGATCACATGTAGCCATACCTCCAGGTATGAGGTGGGATGATACTAAGTGATAGTCCTAAGAAGGCTGAAATTGGGCAGGGTCCATTGAGAGGTTTTATCTCATGGATCGTACCTTCCTATGGGAGCCCACAGTACAGATTAGAAAGAGGAATCAATGGGATTGATGTAATAAGAGATCAAAGTGATAGAGGCTAGAGTAGTCAGATACTGAAGAGCACAGAGAAGGATTGACAACAGTGCAGAAAAACAGAGTCAGTCGAAGTGAAAAAGTTTCAATTGATAGAGGCAATAGTAATCAGAGACTTTGATGACAGATGCATCATATTGATTCAGGTTGGATGTTTATTTTTTTTATTTTTTGTTTGTTTCTGGAGTTGCTGGAGCAACAACACTAGACAGAAGTGTTGCATGCATAACATTCCAAAGGTTCACGATTGGGATCGAGTTGAATTCCTTTCTTGTTGAGAGGGAGTGTTGGAAATAACAACAAGAAATGATAAAAATGGAATCTAGAAATTCCAATTTTAATTTATCCTTGAATTAAAATTCAAATTTATTCTCACCAGTTGCTTGGAAATAATTAGTTAATTAATTATGGATTAGTTAGTAAAATTCAAGTTAGAAGTCTTTCTGCAGTCATGCAACAGTTATCCCTTAAATTAAGGAGATAAGATTGAGTTATATTTGAGTTGTAATTAGTTAGCTCAGTTTACTGAGTTAAGTGCAGTTAAATTAGTTCCAATCTGTTTGAGGAACTAATTGTGAGTTATTAGTCAGTTGATGCATGCATGCGCTCAACCAGTGTACTCCAGATAACTGAAGATTCCCTCATCAGAAACTCATGCATGTCTATTCTGAGAAAGACCCAGTTGAGCTAAATGTCAAGGACAATGTACTATCAGTTGCATGTTTTCTCCTATAAAGGAAACTCATGCATGCAATCAAGGTAAGGTTCCTTGAGGATTGCACAGTTCTGACTGTGTGTTAGAGCAGTTTGTGAGAGCAGTGTTCCATTGGGTGAAGGAGATCATCCCAGAGGAATTGCGCAAGGAAATAGGAGCTTGGAGGGCAGAGAGGAAGGCTTGTGAGAAGCTTTGATTGCTTGTGAGCATCTAGGAGGATTGTGCTGAGAGTTGGCTAGCTGTGAGAGCTCAGGATTTGTATAATTCTGATGTATTTCCACCTTGTATGATGATATAGATAGTGGGGTTTTTAGCCGAGGCTTTCCCCTGAGTATTTTCTGTGTTTCATGTGTATTGATTCTTCTTCTTCTGGTTATATGTGTTCAGCTCGATCTTGCTCAATCTTTAAGCTTCCGTAAAGAAAATTGATGGTAGAAGTAATTTATAGTATTTTTCTTTAGTATATTGCATTATCGGGTTAATCTATAGTTAGATTTTCTACATGGTCTTAGAACGAGATTTGTAGAATTTCTACAATATTGAAAGGGATATAATGAAAAATCAATCTGGTTTTCCCAGTTTGGGTTCCAGGAGAAAATATCTATGTATATTTTATGTTCTCACCATTGTATATTTTTCTATTTTAAGAATATTTTTGTAGGTAATTTCTATACAAAGTTAAAACATACATATGGTATCGACGCTCTTTTGGCTTCAAGGGGAAACATTTACGGATAAGGGGCTTTGATCGAGCTTGCGGTAGACCCTGTTACAATGAGGGATCTGTAGGATCGATTCTTGTTGTGAAAGGAAGATGGTGAACAATGGAAAGATAGAGATCGATAAATTCAATGGACAGAGTCTTGAGCTGTGGAAACTTAATATGGAGGATATGTGGGTGTACAAAGATCAACATATTATTGTATATCTAGGTATGACACCAACAAGAATGTTAGTAGAAGACTGAGCGAGTTTAGATTGAAATTCAAAGACAACAATACGATTATGTCTCTCAGATTTAATATTGTTGAATGTGTCAAGGGAAGCTACAAAAAAGGCTTTGTGGGACAAGTTAGGGACTCTGTATCAGTCTAATTCTCTGGTGAACAAACTGTTCCTGAGAAATTTTTTATATAACCAAGAATGAAGGATGGAGACTTGGTGACAAATAATTTGAATGCCTTCAATACTGTAGTAAGTCAATTTTTATTTTTTGATATTAAAATTCCATACAAAGATAATTGCGTCATCCTATTGTGTTCTCTACCAGACTCATGGGATAGTCTGGTTGTTGCTACAGGTAGCAATACAACTACCTTGAAGTTTGATGAAATAGTCTCATCCTTGTTATTAAAGGAGATGAGATCGAAAAATATGGAGAGCCACAATGGACATGCCTTGTCTGTAAGAGGATGCTCCCATAATAGAAATAAAAATAAGTCCTCAAGTGGGAGATCTACATCTAAAGGGAGATATAAAGCTCCATGAAAGTTTATAAAGGTATGGTGGAAGTGAGGAAAAGAAGGGCACTACAAAAAGGACTGTAGATATAAAACCCTTGAGAAAGGAAAGGGATCTAATGATGCTCCTCAAATGAAGGTGGGGATGTGTACTTGGCTTCTTCTTCAAGCACACACGTAGATCATGAGGCATCGTTGATTGACTTAGGTGCATCCTTTCATATGACTCCCCGTAGTGAGTTGTTATGCGAGTACAAGAAATATGATGGTGGTGGTGGCTTCCTAAGGGATGATAAGAAGACTAGAATCATAAGATGTGGAAACATCAAGCTGAAGTCGCAAGGTGGAAGGATTAGAAATTTCTGGTGTTCTGCACATTCTTGCATTAGCCAAAAAATCCAAATTTTGTAAGCAATATGGATGACACAGGTGTAAAAACAATTCTTGAGAAAGATACCGACAAGATGGTTCAGGGAGCACTAGTATTGATGTAGTTTGGATTGGAACACTATACAAGATTTTGGGTAGCACTATTATTAATGGGTGCAACAATTATGTGGTTCCTGAAAGTGGAGCAAAAAATCTAGTGGTCTCTCGAGAGAAAACTATGATGTGGCATCAAAGATTGGACATATTGGAGAGAAGGGCCTTCAAATACTGCATGGTAATGGTATGGTAGAAGGTACGTCTAATTTTTCTCTGGATTTCTATTTTCGTGAACATTGTGTTTATGGGAAGCATAATTAGGTGAGTTTTTTCTCCGTTGCTAAGAGGATGAAAAGGATATTAGAGCTTGTGCATAGTGACGTGTTTAGACCCGTGTCAGTTTCATCACTCGACAAGTCTGTGTACTATGTCTCATTTATATATGACTTCTTGGGGAATACATGGATATATTTCCTCAGGAAGAAATTTGAAGTCTTTGACATGTTTAAATAATTTAAGGATGTAGTGGAAAATCAGACAGAGGAGAAGATTAATGTGCTAAGGACATATAATGTTGGAGAGTTATGCAAGAAGGAATTCAAAGAGCTCTGTAAGAAGTGTGGTATAGCACTGACAGGCCTTGGAATTTTCGTGACAACTAAAGCACAATTTTTTTTGCAAAGAACCCTTCTTATCATTCGAGGACAAAGCACATTGATGTTCAATATTACTTTGTGAGGGATATGGTTGAGGGCAAAAAGGTGTTGCTCGTAAAGGTGGATACTTTGAAGAATGTTGCAAATGAATTAGAAATGTCCTGAAATGAAATATCTAAAGAAAAACTTAGTGATTGACCTTGGACTTTATTTTTGAGGTTTGATTAGTACTTCATTCCTTAAAGTTGAGTCAACACTTTAGTGAATGTTGATCGAGTTTAGTTTTGACTATGGGATTGATGGAAATTTATTATTAACTTGGTTAGATTTGACCAGTTGACATGACATCTACATGAGACCAATGAACTTATTGCTAACATTATCAAGCCTAGTTATTGGGACATTGAATTGTTTTGGTCACAAAAAAACTTTGATTGTGTTGATAATAAATTGAAGACATATTAAGCCCCCTGGGGATAGCTCAATTGGTGATTTCCGAAGATGAAGTGTTATGTTCGAAGAAGTTATAGGTTCAAATCCCCCAAGTTTACCCCTGGTCCGTGTGTTGGGACAACACAGTTCACCTAGAGATTATAATGGTAGCGGTTGGAATCAACCTCATGTCACACAAGTACAATATTGACATAGTTGTTGATTCCTCTAGTTACAAAAAAAAACAAACAAAAAACTAACTAACTAAAAGACATATTACAATCAATCTAGTAATATTGTAATATTGCACCAACACATGTTTTTAAAATTATATACAAATTAATATAATAAATTGCATGCATCAACTAATAAAATATATAAAAATGAAAAGAAATATTACTTTTTCAAATAATCGATAATCTTATATAAAAAAAATAAAAAAATAAATAATAAAAATAAAAATAAAATATTTACCTAGTTGTATATTAAAACATCAAAACTTTGAAGTAAAAATACATAACTATATATAGAAATGTTTCTTTACCAAAACTTTAATAAATAAAAAAATTATTATATATATTTCGATACATTTCTTAATACAACTAAATACTTTTACCAAGACTTTAATATAACTAAATGTCTCAATCCCACCTTGATGTACCTTGTCTTTAGTTTGAGACATCATTGTTTATTGATATCAACATAGAAGTAACCAAAATGTAGGACTTTGTAAGTTAAAATATAAATGACAAATTAGAACAAGAAATGACAATATGTTAAATACTTCGAGCCATAAGAGAGCTGAAGAGACCTATATAAATTTAAGAAATTAGCCCTCAACGAGAGACCTATTAAAATTGATGTAACCCTAGATGAGAATTTGGAGCCCAATGCCAACTGCCATGTAGGGGATTGAAATAATAATAGTTTTGAATGACATATACATTTTATAACACCTTACTTTCCTTGCTAACATTACTAATGTGTTATGTTGTTTTAATGAGTGATTGATCCAACTAAGGATAAAGATGGTCTTGTACATTTGAAAGTGACACCGACATAATGTGGTTGTTAGATCTGTTAGCTTTGTACATTTGAAAGTGACACCCACATAATGTAGTTGTTAGATCTGTTAGCTTTGTATGTTGATAGCTGTCAATTTGGAAATAAATTAGTTATCAATGATGAGGGAAGGTGCATTACATCTTTCAAACCCAACAATTTATAAGTTTACTATAAATTTTCGAAGCCAAAAGCATCTATGATGGAAGAGTTTTGCCAGTCAAATAATTATTACAAAGTAGTTAGCAAATGGTGAATTAATGACATAGGATAACGAAATTTATTCATCCACCAACTTGAGATAAGTAGGTTATATACAGAAGGATGCTACACATTTCAAGGATGATTGGGTGCCTTTTATGCACAACTTTCTAATTGAGGGATATATATATGGTTCTTGGTAGTCCACCTAAGTTTCACATGTATTCACACCCTTAAACTACACTAATAATTTGTTCCCAATATTGGGATGGGCCCAGAGCATATTGGAACTTTCTAATTGTAGGAACCTATGACTTTGATTATGTTGGAACCTATGATTATGTTGTGTATGGAGCATATACACAACATTATGTAGGAATCTATGACTACTTGTTTGCCCTATTATATAGATTTTTGGTTAATATAGTATAAAAATACAAAACCTCAAATAATATCCAATTCAATCTTAAATAATATTATTAAAATGGTATATTCACTTTTATCTCTAAAATATAGGAATAAAAACGCTTCTTAGGTTTTTTTTTTTATAACGGTATTCAATAAACTCAAATAGCATCCCATTAAAATTTATAAAAATAAAAACATCCTAGTGCCTCTTAAATATAATTTTCTTATTAAATAGTGTTTATTTAAATCTAAAAAATAAATAAATTATTTATACAATAACATAATAAAATTATTAAATTTTTATTAAATTATTTAAAATATTACATAATATTTTTTTATTATTATACTAAAATATATAATTATTTTTATTTTTATTTTATTTATCTGGTTTATGGATCTTAGGGATCGATGACTGCTATGTCCATGAAATATTTGTTCCAGGAAAACTCGCTCGAAGGGATCACTTCCTACCAGCTCAATCACGGAGTCTCACTCTGACAGTGTTGAGATAATTAAACCATGACCTCTTAATAGCAAAGGTGCTTTAACGACGAGGACTTGACCAATTAAGCTAACCCTCAGGGCTATTACATTTATTAATTTATTTATTTCCCATGTGGTTCATAGGCTCCAAATATTGGTGATTGCTACATCCACAAAATATTTATTCCAAGTAGAACCACCTGAAGGGATCACTTTCTCTCAGGTTAACCATGGAGCCAAACCCAAGAGTGTTAAGAGAATTGAACTTGTGTCCCTTCAATAGAAAATGTGCTTTAACGATGGACACTCGACCAATTGAGCCAACCCTCGGGGCTTACAAAATATATAATATTTATGCTTATATATAATTTTCTAATTGTGTTTAGATAATTTTATTATGAGTCTTTTTTTAGTGTAACTTCGAAAATTCAAATCAAACAGAAACGAAAAATACATGTCAGTGATCCAGTGTTATTCTTCCTAAATGAAGACTATATTGGCTCGACATCCTTGGAAATTTGATCCACATGGAGGTGAAATTATACAAATTTGTTGTTACATTAACAAGCCTTGCCCAATGGGAAACCAAGCATTGTTTAGCCCAAAAAATAATGAACTTTTTACTAAAATCCCCTAAATTTTCTTTATTGATCTCGAGGATTGGATTGTAATTATTACAAAGATCATAAATTAAACTATTACATGCCAAGACATTAAGAGCTATACTGCAGAGCATCCAATATCTGGTTGGTTGAGAATATTGATGAGCTCTAGTATTGCAGCAAGAATGCTGCAACTCCCAAGACTACCAGCTTTACTTTATCAACCCAGGGTTCCGTACAAACTTGGAGAAGATAGTGCTATATACACAGTAGATGCATCATTCTACTCATATCACTTCTCAACTGGGGCACTTGACCATTAGGGTTCCAGACCATTCCTCTATTGAACTAAAATGAGTATGACTACTGAAAGTAGAAAGTAAAGGCTAGTTCTAGTGTAGAGAAAGTAAATGTTTGTCAATTTAGGAAATGAAAGTTGCCAATTGTAAATGCTATGAAATGACATAAATCATCTAGTTATGAAATGACACAAATCACTGGAAGAAAGGAAACTATGCTAATCCTTCACTTGATCATCTAGCTACCAGGGTTTCTTGAAAGTAAAAGGTTATTCTATCATTTCATAATTCAAACATCCATGCATTAACTATCTCATTCATACTTGCAGAATAGATAAAAGTTATATTTTCTAAATGCATAAATATAAAAGCTAATGCTATCTGATATTGCAAGAGGGAAAGGAGTGAAAGGACTAGTCTAGGTGGCACTTCTTGTCATGGACTCCAAGCTGAGGGGTTAATATTCTCCTACACTATGTTATGCTATCATTTTAGGTCAAAACAAGGTCAAAACAGGCTGCTACAAGTTTTCTATAGGATGTCCTGAACTGCTACAGGATGCCCTAAACTGAGATAGGAACTTGGCTGAGAGGTTTTGGAGGGTAAGAATGGTGAGATGAAGTGTTGGAAGTGTTAGGGCCTAAATCTACCTCAGGCTGAAGGAAGGCAGGTCTAGGGTAACATCAAACCATGCTTAACCTGGTAGCTAGCCCTACCAGGTCCGGAGAGGGCTCTCTCCTTGTCAATCTCAATTAGGATATTGGCAATTAGGGCTTGAGATGATTGAATTGAATGCTGATTTTAGGCTAGGTATGCTTGCTCAGAAGAATTTGTTTTATTTTAATGGTTGGTTGCTGGATCAGATGGGGAAGGCAGCTTTGGTTCCGGGAAATGAACACAGATTTGAAAAGGTTTTTGTGGGGCGAGGTAGGCAAGTGTTTAACACTTTGAAATGAATGTGATGGTGAGTCTAAAGACTGGTGAGGAGCTAGAGAGAGCATTCAAGTTTCATGAGTCCTCTTCAAACAGTAGAAAACATATAGAACTAAATAAACCCCAAGGTAGAGCATTGAAACACCAACGAATTCCACCTTTAAACTTGATTCATTTAGTTATGCAGAAAGAGAGAGATGATGGCACATATAAACATAAGATCAATTGAATTATAGAAAAGAACACAGTGCTAATTCACATTACCACAAGAATCCCACAAAATGCTGCAAAACCCTGGTTTATTTCCTTGCCAAACTGTAGAAGTGATGTACAAAGTAGCTCAATGCATCCACAAGAGTCCAACCTTCTGCCAAAGTCCAACCCCTACACTATGAAATTCATAAAATATATACATTTGCTCATCCTTGTACTAAGGGAATTGAGGTCAACCATTTTCTTCAAAATAGAATCAGTTACATTAAACTTGGACCAAAATTCTAAAAATAGGTGTTGAAGATGAACTCATATTTGTAGGTTTTAACCCTGTACAGAAATTACCTGCATACAAATTCTAAATCACAGAAAAATAAACAATGCGAGAGCATAACACGAAAACACATATGCACAGGAGATTTCCCCCTGGATCCCAACGGGGACTACCAGCCTTTTTTTTCATTATTTCCTTCAATGTTACATTACTATTATACATGCCGAGCATCATACCATGGACCGAAAACCATCGCGTCCAACCATGACCGAAAACCATTGCGTTCAAAAACATGTACGAAAATCATGCACAAACCATAGTTGGTCCGCCCAACCTAACATAGGGTCCAACCAAAATTTTTGCGGGCGCTACCCCGGACCCCATAAAGTGGGGTTACGGGTACCCCTCAAACCCCCTGTTAACTATGTGGAAAGAATATAACACAACCCAACAGTATCTCCTAAACCATAGCACCTATTACAAAAATGAAAGAGGTTTGTGTAGATAAGGTCATGCTGGAGAAAATATCTCTCAAATTTTGGAAATTGGTTTCCAGTTGCTCGTAATCTGTGCCACAAAATTATCTCTAAAACATAAAATCATTAAAAATTTAAATCTGTGAAAATGAGCTGTAACGATCTAGTCACATATCCCAATTCATGATACCTGTGAATAAACTGAAAGACGTTTTTGTTATATGGCTCGTGATTAACAAAATCCTCCTTGGGCTTTGCAAATTACTTTCCATCTATTATAAAATGGGACCGCACTAAAATGACTAAAACAAT
>APFE030155198.1:62745-107323 GCA_000404065.3 Pinus taeda
CTATCCGAGAACTACCACTTTGGGAAGGGAAACATCGGTCCATGGACCCATGTTGCCCCTAGATTTCCCAAAAAACGTCGTTTAGGGCCTCAAAACGGCTTCGGAAGTTCAAGACCCGAAAAACAGCTAAAAATAGTAAACTGTGCTACAATTTAGGAAACTGAAAAGACTGAAAGAGACAATTGTGGGGTTCCAAATGGGATAGGTGGGTGGCCACCAACATCCACCTGGATCATGGTTATGGGAGTATGATATACCGTTGGAAATCTTTTTCCAAACTTCTTCTTATGGAAACATTTGTGACATGTTTTGTGCTAAATATCATGTGCAAAACATCTAACCAAACCAAACCTATTAAGAGCTCATGTTGATCCTCATGTTGATACCTGGTGACGGGCTGCGAAGACTGGCATTAACAGGAAGAGTATATGACAGTTGTGAAAGGTTTAGGGAAGGTGAACATCACCCAAGGCCAAGCCTAACACTCCAAGAAGACCAGATTTGATTAAGACAACTTGCTCACAGTGGCTAGAAAATAGAGGTTCAGAATATGGATTGGCATGCATCAGTAGAAGGTAGAGAAGGCCTAGATGGATTTGGTAGGAGGAATCCCTGCCTGCATATCAACAACCTTACTGATTCTCTTTTCATTTACAAATCATTACATGTCAATGTGGAGAAGATGAGTTGAATTTGGAAAATATGATCTAACTATTGCTAAGAACTAGATCTGTGAAACGAACTAGGAATCCCTGCCTGCATATCAACAACCCTGCGATCAAACCTGATTCTCTTTTCATTTAAAAATCATTACATGTCATTGTGGAGAAGATGAGTTGAATTTGGAAAATATGATCTAACTATTGCTAAGAACTAGATCCGTGAAATGAACTATCTCCTAAGCTACAAAAATCTTAAGAAGCAGAATAACAATTGTAGATATTTCCAAGAAATCATAAACAACTATCTAACTAAGGCTGAAACTTAATCTATGCAATGAACAAAATACAAACTATGTTTTTGGTTTGTGAGAGTGGGTCCTCTAATCATGATCCCATGAGGGAGATGAGATAGGGGTCAATGTCACAAGATTTTTAATGTATTTCCCTTCACTGGACTGCAACACCAATCTACTCTTCAAGCTAATGGAAGCATGGATAAGAAAACACTTAATCAACTTTCTAAGCTAAAAAGAAACATAAATAAACTTCAACAATTAATCAACATTCTAAGATAAGAATACAGATACAAGAGAGGAACTTTTGTTGCTAGGTTTGGGCCCTAACCCAAGAGCTTCATCCCTCTGAGTCAATTAAGTGTTGGATCAAAACATAATTTCTCATTATCAATAAAAGAGTTTCAATTACATCATAACAATAACAGTCAAATGTGCTTCAGCTTAATGGCCTCTTGAATACAGTAAAACTTCAAATCCTAATGAGTCCCCTTGATTTCTTATTTATACAAAAATGGAGCTACCAAAAACTCCCTAGAAGATAGGGATATTTTTCTCCCTAACTCGAGTATAGGTGGGTCTAACTCTTCCTTCACTTGAACTGGATTGGCTGTCAACGAACTTGGCCTACTTGGCTGCTAGTGAACTTGAGATGATGAGATAGAGAGGGAGATCTTTGATTGATTTGAGGAGTTAAGGAGGGAGACCACCTCCTAGAATCTCTCTTTCTTGTTCTACTCCGATTCCCTGCACCCAAATCAACTCAAACTTGCTCCAATTCCTGCATTTAACACACATTAGGACACATGACATAGTAACATATATTTAATCCACACATTAAGCATAATATAACAAAATTTTTGGATAAATGTGAGAAAAGAAAATTTAATAAGCTGGAGAATGGCATTGTGACCCTTATAGTTTACCTATTGATGAGTCTCATCATCACCCCCTACTGAAATTGTTGCTCATCCTTTGAGGAACCTAGTCATCTATATCCATGTCCATCATAGCCCTCATGGCCTCTCTGATATTCTAAGCTCCCATAGATGGTCTCTCTTCCTGAGGGTGGAATCTTGCATTTTTATCTATATCTTCCCACCACTTCCTTTCCTCTTCTTCCTTCCTTCCTTCTTGTAGACCCAACATCAAAGCTGGACTGAGATGCATTCCAATCCAATTGATTTTTAATCTCTGCATTGCCCTCTTATACAAAGGTGTTCTGGCCAATGCATTTTTCAATCTCTTAGGAGTATGATATTCTCTGATCTATATTCTCTATGGTGGGGTATTCCACCTTCTCTCACATGCATGTTGGGTCTTTGTCTCCAACATCCTGAGAGTGTCCTCAAAGTGACAGACAACTTGTTCTTGGGTGGCAAGGTATTAGGTGCCATCTTAGCATAATTGGAAATGATGTTGTGATTGATGATTACAACCACAAAACTTATCTGCTCTCCCCTGATTTAGAGGGGCTCCTTTTATTCCTTTTCCAATACTCTTTTCACCTCCTCGACCTTGGCTGCGTTGTGCCTTATCCATGACGCAAGGCCATCAACTGCAAGTCTCCCAATTTTGCGTTGGGGTCCCAAACATTCATTTCAATTAGGGTGAAGTTGTGTAGGTAGAACTTAGCCAATTTGGCTCTGTATTCCATGCCACTTTTGTCACACAACTCAATGAAATTTTTATAGTCATAGAATGGAATGGACCCATGCTCTGCTAGTGTCTTGATTTGGAAATGCATCCATTGGTATTTTAGGAAAAGTGCATAATATTTGGATGATAATTTGCATTGAAGTGCCTCCATGGAGAGGCTTGTCATTGTGGCCAATTGAGTCTCCTTCTCTTGTAATTTCTCCCCCAACCATTTGTTTTCTGCCTACAATTGTGTTCTCATGTTGTATTCTTTATCCCTCAAATCACTCAACTCCTTGCCGATTTCTATGAGTCTTTCTTCCATAAGGCCCACATATTCCACTTTCTTAGATTTGGTGATTTTCATCCACCTATGTGTCCTTTCTCTCTCTACTTCAAACTTGAAGAAGAGAGGGACTACAAATTTATGTGGGATAACTCTTCCTCCTTCAATAAACTTGTATTAGGAGCCCATATTTGGTTGTGGGATAGGCTCCTGAAGTTCTGGAAAATCTCTCTCCTCCTGTACCTTTTGAGTTGCCTCCTTTCCTTCTTTCTGCCCCTTTCTCTCCTCCTGTAGCATTTTTTGTCTTTCTTATAGCATTGCGTGTGTTTCCTGTAGCACTGCATGTGTTTCCTATAGTAGGACTTTTCCTTTCTGTTGGAGTGTGACAGGTGCCTTGGGTTGTTTAGAGGAGGTTTCCCTTTTTACAGACTTCCTTACATAGGTTATGGAAGTCTTTGATATGGCTCCAGGAGATGTGGTTTCCTCAACCTTCCTTTCAATATGTTCAAGCTCCTCTCTCTTGCTAGGTTATCTTCAATCAGAATAGGGGTCCTTGTGGGTGATTGAGGTTTCCCCTGTCTAATCCTAGTGCTTTTCCTCATTTTGAAATATAGGAGAGTTTGCCTCTACCTTTTCTTCTTGGATTTGGTGGGTGTGCTCAAGGAAGCCAGGGCAACAACTAACTCATTTTTAGTTGGTTCATGAGACAACCTTAGTTTCTCTAGAGACATCTCCCGTTCTTATTCCTTTTGTTATTCCTCCACCTCTTCTGATCCAGGAGGATCCATCGATCCAATTGCACATGTGTTCGAAGTGTCGTCATCAGTGTTTATGGGTGTCGTTAAGTGTCCTCATCGCTATAGTTCAGCCTCGACAGAGTGAAAAGTGTTGGTTATGATTAGTGTCATTAGTGGCATAGATGCATCGTCCGAGTTGTCAATGATGTGTATGAGTTGTCGTCATGGCAGAGTTTTGATAATGTCATTTGTCGATGTTATGTATGGGATATTGTCGCCTTGTGACAAATATGTAATTCTGGATTTTTAATTCTAAACCCTAAAAATCCTAAGACCTACTTCTTAGTCCTAATGACCAAATCTTATATAAATCCTAAGCCTATACCAAAACCCAAAATCCTATGCTAAAACACCTAACCTAAATCCCTAAAACTAATGACTTCCATGTATAATCAAAATACATTTTGTTAAATGTATTAAATCAAAATACATTAAAAAAGAAATAACATTGAAGACCTATGCCTAACCTAAGTTCTATCCACCTATCACACCCTATTCCTGGTGCTAAAACGTAAGTCCTACCCCCTTTGCATTAAAAAAACATTAAACTATGGTTATATACCCTCTCGGCCTATTTTATATGAAATACAACATAAAACTATTGTAAATACCATATATCAGTCTGACCATGCAAGGAGACCGCAGCGGGACCGTATGACATATGAATGCAGTTATAAAAGCTGCCAATGTTAGATCACCATGCAGTCATGGGTTATAAGCTGTTATCACTCAGATTTTCCCAGAAGTTGTAAGAAGGGGAAAGGGGACCGAGGTAACCACAAACCAATCTTTTAGATACAGAATCTAGCCAATCTGTATCCAGAGAGGGCTCTCTCTTTAAGTTTTAGCTTTGTTTTGTGAGGTTTTAGGCTAGTTATTAAAGCTTGGGGTTTTGCTTTAATTTGTTGGTGAAGTTCAATAGCAAAGGGGTAGAACTGAATTGTTTAGTCCATTGGGCTAATGGAGTCAGAGAAAATGGATCAACTGGATTTGGTTTCTCAATAAAGGATGGTTTCATAGGGCAAGATAGCTGAACAGGGAGAAAATAGAGACTTAAAATGATGGGATGGACTTAAAGGGTTAAAGGGCAACTAAGAATCCTTCAACATACTTTAAGAGAGCAGAACATGACTAACCATCAATAAAGAGAAATTAAGAATTATTTACCAAATGATTAAGATGAATAAACTAGGAAACATGAGCAATTAAGAATTCACTGTTTATAGTAGTTTAGAAGAAAACATTGAAAACAAAAACGATTGAAGATAGATTGCATTGAAGCACTTTCTGAATTATTCTTTTTCATTTTATGTTAAGATATGAAACATAGTGAATATAATAAACCTGAAAACATTAACACATGAGATATAAGATACTTATTTGCTTGATGTCCAACACATGAATCCTGAGAAAAGTCCTTTACATCAATCCTTCATCCAGCCAGCCATGAAAAATTTGTCCAACAACACTTTTTATTCCAAAATATCAGTTTTACAGCAATGTCAAAGAATCCACCCTCAATCATCCGAATGGGGGTGCCTTTATACAAAAATTTTACAATGAAATATCTCTTAACAAAGTAGAGATATAAACTAAGATGTCTAATAAAATCTTTCAAGAAAATAGGGCTAGAAGACCTCGTAGATGACAGATAAGGCAACCGAATGGTTTGTTGTCACTATTCTTGAGAATGTGCTGGAGTCAGGCCCTTTGATTTGGCCTCCTGCTATCTTTGGTGTAATCATGTGTTGGCTGCTCTGTTTCGATCTTTCTACTGATACACTTTACCTGCATCTGATACTCTTTACCTGTTGAACTCTTTTCATCCTCTTTACCCTCATTGACTGGAGTAAAAATCAAAATTTACCTTTTACCACAGATAAATTACAAAATTTCAAGCATTTCTTCCCACCATTTTAGCTGTGGTATTCTAGTTTTCTGAAGTTTTCTGAGGGTTTCATCTGTTTCTGTATACCTGAAGAATGTGGGCTTAATTGGGAACAAGTGTTTCAGCTCATGCTCAGCATAAAATAAGTTCTCTAGGCTGTCATAGAGAACTCGGCCTATGGGGAGTGATTTTATTCATAAGGCACTTGTCGATGAAATTACTTGATTACCTGCATATTTGTTCAACTTATCTACATAATCTCTCTGCTTCATTAATGTATCATTAATCACTAAAGGACTTGGTAGCCCTTTATTCTGCAAAATAGCAAACTTCTCCATGAAAGCATTAATCTCCACCTGCATGTCATGGCATCTTCTTTCTAAATTTTGCATCAAAGTTTTCTTAGTTAATACCCTTTTGATTTCCAAAATGGTTTCTATTCTATCTGTGATGCCAAGTTCTTCCAGCTATTCTCTATTCCTGGTATTCAAAAAATGTATGAGCCTGTTGGCTTCCTCAGGCATTTGTCCTAACTGTGCTTTTGTCTTTTGAATTTCTTCCAGGGTTGTCTTCACTAGATCAATCTGCTAAAAAATAACTTGGATGGATGGCCAAACATCATTTATGGATTGAGTGATGTTGGCCCAAAGAATTTTCTTGATTTCTGCGAAGGGCTTGTCAAAAGTGAGATCTTTTTCTAATGTTTCCACTTTATTCTCCAATGTTTTAATCTCTCTTGTTTTTTCTACAACATTTATCTTTGAGAGATCATAGATTCGTTCCATCTTAGCAAGCTATTATTTTACCTATTTTAGCCCTAAAACTTGTAGTCTCATGTCCTCCATTGACTTTATTAATTACTCTGTGCTCAAATTGGCACTGCTGCCCTGTGTTGTCCCTGCTGTTGCTATTGTTCCTGTTCCTGTGACCACCTCTGTGGCTGGTGGAATTTTTGGTGTTAATGCTATCCCAAGTGTAGAAGGTACTGACGTTGACACCACTGGTGTTACATCAGGAGGCTGGGAGGTCGACTCTCCCTGCTTGTCCTTCAGTGCCCTTTCTAGTGCTTGTTCAGTTTCATTCAATCTCTCATTTAGCTTTAAAAGTAAATCCATCAACTCTTCTTCAGATTTTTGCTTTATAATGTTTGTAGTCTGTGGATGCCTTGAAGGAGGCAGCTTTAGCTGCTTCCTCAAGGCACCAATATCTTCATCTTTCTTTTTAATTATTGCTTCTATTCCCTTCACATCTTCGGGATTATGTCCCAATCCAATAATGATTTCTTCTAAAGACTTTATTCTATTATCTTTGGCCAAGGAGGAGGTTTTCTCTAAGTGTAGTTGAGTTGTAGTGTTATCCAAGGAATTTTGCAATTGATTGGCCACTATTGCCTTATTAGCCAAGGTTGAATAGACCATCTCTCCAGTTTGTTTGTGCAATTCAATCTAGTCCATAGGATGAATATCCTTTGCCATGACCTCCAAATTTGTTCTGATGTAATCTGTTGCTGACTTAGGTTGTTGCACTTTAGGCTTAAAGTAGCTCATTATCATTTTTCCCTCTTTAATGTCATAGGTTGACATTAATCTCTATTGATTTGTGGGGGCCATTTTCAAATATTGATTGTAAACTTGGAGTCTCAATGGATCATTTCTGGCTTTGATTTCTGTGAATGATTTCTTGATATCTGTGGCATATTTCATTGCTCGTCTAAAAGATGATACTTCTGCACTTTACTGTTGTTTTAGCTCTTCTCTCTGTGAGCTAGTGGATGTTCCTCCCTTTGGAATAGTGTGCTAACTAGTTACTCCCTCTCTCCTTTGACTATATGTAGTCTCTTCCGTAAATTCCTCCTCTGAAAGGGGATTTAACCTTTGTCTTTTTGTTCCAGGCTGCTCTGAAGGTTCACTGGCAGGGGTAGTAGTTTCCCTATCTCTCTTTTTACTCCTTTCCTCATTTAGATGAGTCTACAAGTTTGGTGGTCCTTCTACATTAGTCTGAGTTGGAGGAGTTGGCGTTTGGACCTGTTCTTTGGAGGTTTCAGGTTGCTGAGACATTGTGACCTGAAAGTTGGTTTCTAGTTCTTTACCTTTTGATGACCCTGTAACTGGTGTGCTAGTTTCCTATGGAGGTTGCTGAGAGGTTCTAGCAGTGGATGCACCAATTCCTGACCTTTGAGATAGCTCGAATGGTACCTGCCCAAAAGAATCTAGGTCAAGGGTTTTCTCAAGATTCCTCATAGCATTCTCAAAATTGACCTGTTCACTATCATTTTCTAATAAGGTCCCTTCTATCCATTCATCCATGTTTGCAAATTGCTCAATCTCTGGGCTCCTATGGTGAATGTATGGAGACAACCTGTTCTTCATTCTTCTATCACATATAAAGTTGTTAGGGTCATATGGTACCCACCCAAAACTCTTTTGTAATCTAAGGTGATCTTCTAAAATTATTTCAGCTTCTTTCATGCATCTCTAGTGTTGCAGACAAAAGGGCCTAGCTGATTCTTAATTCTAAGCTGAGCTTTCTTCTTGGAATTACAAAAATGGACTACATATACATTTATTATCTACCTGAAATACTCCAATGCAAACAGTCTCATTGGAACATCTTTTGGTAGTTTAAAAGGGTAGAGCTCACACCCATAAATCTGGATTTCTGTATGTTTCCTATATAGGTACCAATCAGCTATTCTGTATTGCTTGGAGAGTTGGAGGATCTTCTTTATATCACCACTAATCCTAGGAGGGGAAACTCCTGTCAATAAAGTGGTTGCAGGATGCACAAATAGATCAATGAACTCATTGTAAGTATAAGGGGTCTCAAGGGACTTACAGAAAATGGGACTCCAAAAGATAACAGACCTTGGGTTTCCTTTGGTGTCAAGTTTCTTGACATGAAAAGGGAAATTGTCTGACTGGTAATAAAACATGAGATGATAGATGAAAGTGGTGTATTTGAAGACTCCTTCATTGTCCAGTCTGAGGAATTGATCATGAATCTTATTGGCAATAACACTAGGGTTATATCATCAACATATTCACTAGTGTTAAAACCCATAACTAAAGATATCATATCCACTATGATTCTGCCCATATTTGTGAAAAAGGTCTATACATAAGGGGGTGGGGCCTTTGGGCTGATGTTTTTCTAACATGAAGGTTTGACAGATGCGAATGAGTTCTGATTGAGGTATTTCAGTGGATTTCTCAAGTAAATATCCCATAGAAAGGGGAGTTAGGGTTTGACCAGGGGAAAATTGTAACATTTCATTTATGGATGCAACTGTAATGGGGAATAGGACTATTTGACTTGGGGACATAATAGCTCTTAGGTTTGGATTATAATTTGCCTTGCATTGATGAATTATATCAAGGAACACATGGACTGAAGGAAGAAAATACCTAGGAGGGTTGGATTCCCACAGTCCTAGGATGTCTTAGCCATTTAGGTAGTTGTCTTTGGCTTGGCAAAAGACCTTGAGATGATTCTGGTTAGTGATTAGGTCCTTTATTTGGAAGTCTTTATCTACAAGAGGCAGATAGTCTAGGTCCTTGTGAGGGGCATTGAGAGGTGCGACGTTCAAAACAACATGGGTTTCCATTTCTGGTTCTTGTGGATTTCAGAAATGGAATTTGGGTTTTTTGTGAGAAAATAGGCCAAAAAGTAGGTTTGGGAACCTATATAGTAAAAGACAGTTTGGATTTGTACTGAATTTAGCTCTTTCTTGTGGATTTTTTAGCGTAAAACCAAAACTTGTAGGGTTTCGGTGAAAATTGGATAAATACCTGTAATGGGGAAGTGAACAGTGCAATGGCAGGTTGAATGACAGGTTCCAGAGTGCGTTGTTGCAAGTTTTTTGACCAGGTGGCAGTTGGAAAGCTTTAGCAATTGACTGGGATGTTGCTTTGCATGGGAACCCGATTTGCCGTATAAAACATTGAAAACGAAATTTCATTAGTTTTATTCGCAAAATCTAGGTTGGCAGGGGTTTTTATTATCGGACAAATGACGTAAGCATGATAGGATGGTTTGTCGTATGTGGAGGGCGGTAAGCGCTATGGTGTCGCACTTCTTTTCGGATCGGGCGGTATTTTATCGGGAGCCAGTGATCCTATTGATCGAATGATGCGTGCCAGAGGTACGGGATGAAAACCGCCTGTTGATCGTGTGTTAAATCACGGTCACTAGGGAGGGCGTGATATCAATGATGGCCATTGAATGATGGAGACAGGATCGAACGGTGGACGGGCGAGTGATACGGTGGAACTTTATGTAGGCAGGCCCAATATAATTAACAACTAATTAATCATATCGGGGTGATTGTGAATGGCTGGGGAGGTTATTAATTAACCAAGAGGGTTAATTAATCCCGTGTAATAAAGTGGAAACTCAAGGTTCTTAATGGGTTACTGGTTAACTCATTAATCCTATTTTAACACGGATTATGGTTATATTTAACCGGGGAAGGATATATAGTGATGTGGGGATTTTTAAATATATTTAATAATACGGGATAGGGTGAATTTTTTGGGAGTTATATAATATAAGTCATAACTTAATATGAAACAATGTAATGGAAAGCGCTCAGTAAAAAACATTAAAGTTGCACATTTAAACTTAAGCTTAATAGGAAAAAGGGGTTTTCATGTGATATTTTGTATTTTTCCTAAGTAAAATAGGATTTTACTTTAAGAAAATACTTATGAAAATGAATGAATGATGGTTTTAAGTACTTAGGATTTTGAAATTATTGGGCCGAGGGTCCGGTCCTTCCAAAAGTCAGAGAAATGCTTTGAGCCCTGCAATTCAGCAAATACCTTAGTCCTCAGGGGAAATTAGTGAATAATTAGGGAAAATGAGAAGGCTAGTTAATCATTGTGACTTTACTTTGCTTGTGATGTCTTCAATGTTGTGTATGCCTTTGCCTTATGATGAAAAATGAAAGATTAACACATTTAGAGACATTATTCATCACACATGATTCTGCAACATCATCTACCTATCCTACCTACTTTAACCTAGCATTTTTTCTTCTTTATTTGGGTGCACTTAAACTGGCAAACCCTTATCAAATCTTCCTTTTATTTTACATGGAAAACCTACCTAAGTCTACACTTATTACATCCATAGGCTCAGATTAAACTGTTGAGCTCATTTTATTTACTCTACCTATTTACTTATCTGCCAAGATTACACTATTTGGTCAGATATTTATTCTCTATTCTACAACATGAAATTGAAAAATGAATTAGCCAAGTTTAAACAGTTTGACTATTCATACATTGTGGCATAAGTGACAATATGCACACAATTGTTTATTACACAAAGTGAAAAAGTAGTGGCATTTAGACTTGCACACTTTCCTGGTCTTTTTTGTTTGGGGTTCATTTTATTTCATTTTTTTGACAATATTTATTCCTTTTACCCTTTGATTTTTCTTTTAGGGTATACCCTATTTACGTTTTTTAAGTTTTTTTATTTTTTGAAAATATGGAAAACCTATGCAACAAGAAAAGGTATGAACATATTATAGAGCTCATCAAGTCAATCATGAGATATGACACCTATTGGTATAAGGGCCTAACACTGGGTCCACTTGGGGATGGCTTTTCCTGGTGAAAAGTCAAGAATAGTAGATCAGATAGCCTCTGAATGACTTTGACAGTATTCTGTAATTTGCTTTTCCTTGTTGCTTTATTATATATATAACAATGCTAGTTCTGAAGCTTAGGACCTTCTCTTCGGGCTTCAACTCCAAAAGTCACTGTCCAATCCAAATTGTGACATTACAAAAGATATAGTATGTACATGTTAATCTTGATGTTTAGCTTAATAGGTAGGATCAAAGTAATGTTTTATGATACGACCATTGACTGGTCCTTCTTCTGATGATGTACCATCTAAGTTCTTCAAATAATATGTATTGTTTCCTTGTAGAGCCTAGATAATATATGGGCCTTTCCATAGGAAGTCAAACTTCCCATGTTTCCCCTTGTCTTCTCTTCTAGAATCCCATTTCAGCACTTTGTCTCTAGGGTGGAAATATTCTGCTTTAGTTCTTCTATCAAAAATCTTCTTGAGTTTTTCTTGCCATATTTGGGATCTTTGATACACTTCCTCTCTAGTCTGCTGCAAATTTATGGTCTGATTAATCCTCCTTTGGATATCATTGGGTTCCACTTGAGCTTCCTACAATAGTTCATAATAGGGACTCCCAACGATGAAGAAAATACTACCTCCATGCCAAAGACTAATTCATAAGGACTAGTGCCAATGGGTTTTTTAGTTGTCAATCTGTCTGCCCATAGTGCATTGATCAATTTTTTATGCCAAGTATTTTTGTTTTCTTCCAATAGTTTCTCAATAATGTTGATAAGTATTTTGTTGGAGGATTCCGCTAATCCATTTCCTTGTGGATAATAGGCTGTGGAATGGCCTAAGGTAATGTGGTATTTATTACAAAAACTGATAATTTTTTGTGTTTTAAAAGCTACAACATTGTCTATTATGATTTTATGGGGCAACAAAATCTGGATAATATGTTGGTTTCTAGGAATCCTATGATTACTGCATTTGTGGCCTGTCTGGAAGGTATGGCTTCTATCCATTTGGTAAAGTAATCAGTGGCAGTAAGGATCCATTTGTGCAGTCCAGAGGAGGGAGGGTGGATTTCTCCAATGAATTCAAGACCCCATTGTTGAAATGGTTTTTCAGTAGAGATAGATTTCAGGGGTAAAGGTAATAGTTTTCTCTTACCCTAAAAAATTTGGCATTTATGGCAAGAGGTAAAAAAAAAATTCACATCAACGAACAAGGTTGGCCAATAGAAACCAACCCTTAAGATCTTATCTGCAGTCGATTTCCAGTAGAGGTGTCCACCACAATCTCCTGCATGAAAATCTTGAAGTGTCTTGTCAGCTTCATTCTTTAGTAAACAATTCAATAAGATCCCTTCATGATTTTTCCAAAAAAGAGCACTATCTACAATGCAAAACCTTAAAGCTTTCATTTTTAAAAATCTATTTATTTATTTATTTTTTCTTTTTTTTCTGGACAACCTTGGAGGAGCTTGTAGGTTTTGTAACACATATATTATATCAGCATACCAAGGGGAATATGTGAAGGCCTGGCTGATCTGTGGAGTCGCCATCTCCTGTTTGTTGTCCAATTCATTGATGTCCAAGGCTTGGCAGTTTGTTTCTGTCATGAGTTTAGCCAATCCATATCCTTTTATCAATTTAGTAGGTTTTATTTCAATATCATATTCTAGAATGGTAGCAATCCATTTAGCTCTTTTGCCCTCAATTGCATCCTGAGTTAGGATGTCCTTGACAACAACATTTGGTACATAGGCTATCACATGAGAATACAGTATGTAAACTCTAAAGTCCTTAATTGCTTTAACTAGTGCAAATGCCTGTTTTTCCATGATTTTATACTTGAGTGATGCATCTCTAAGTGATTTACTAAAAAAGGCTATGGGTTTCTAACATCCTTGGTCATCTTTTTGAAGTAAAACAGCTGTTATAGTGTGCTCTGAGGCAAAAGAAAAAATTATGAAATCCCTTTCGAATTGGGGATTTGTAAGGGCCGGTGTTCTGGTCAAAGCCATCTTAATTTCTTCAAAATTATGCTTGTTTGGATTCTACCGTCCATTTTATACTTGAATCCTCTCTTAACATGTTATTGAGTAACCTAATTAATTATGCTAAATTAGATATGAATCTTCTCAAAAAGTTTATCTTTCCTAAGAAAGCTTGAAGTTCCTTGATGCTTCTAGGATGAGGTATCTACAATATTGCTTCTATTCTGGCAAGATCAATCTGAATTCCATCCTTTAAGATAATGTGCCCTAAGAGCTTACCTTCTTCAAGACCAAACAAAGAATTTTAGGATTTAAAGAGATACCATATTTCCTGCATTTGAGAAACACTTATCTGAGATGATCTAGATGCTGCTTATCTGACTTGGAAAAAACAGTTAAGTCATCCAGGCATATGACAAGAAAATCATGAATCTCTTTAGCAAATGCAATGTCCATTTCTCTTTGAAAAGTAGCTCCTGCATTTTTAAGTCCAAAAGGCATTTTAATATACATAAATGTACCCCATGGTGTGGTAAAGGAAGTTTTTTTCCTGATCATCAGGGTGGACTAGAATCTGGTTATACCCTAAAAATCCATCCAAAAGTGAAATCCTAGAGGCTCCCACTACCCTTTGCAAAATGTGATCCATCTTTAGTAAAGGGTAATTATCCTTTAAAGAAAGTTTGTTTATATTTCTCAGGTCTACCCATAATCTAATTTCACCAGTTTTCTTCCTAGTAGGTACTAAATTATATACCCACTTTGAAAATCTTATTGGTGCAATTATCCCTGCCTCATACATATGTTTAATCTCTTTTTCAATTAGTGGTACTAGGACAGGGTTGATTCTTCTAAGTTTCTATCTAAATGGTTTTTGGTCTTCCTTCAAAGGTATGGTATGTTGAATTATTGTGGTATCATATGATTTCAAATCCTCATAACTCCAGGCGAAGACATCCTGGAATTCTCTCATGAGTTCAACATATTTTAACTTTTGGTGAGGGGGTAAGGACTTTGATAGTTTTACCATTTTAGGATTTTCTTCTGTTCCTAAGTTATACTCTTCAATGTCTGCTTTTAGTGGTTCCATATTTGGTTTCTTAGGAATTTCATTGGAGTCAAAGAGGTCCTCTAGAGGAGTTAATCCCTTAGGCAAGTGATTATCTTTTAGATCTATGACCTCTGTTTCGTCTCCATTTATCTCATCAAGGTCCATCTGTTTTAAGTCTTGAACTTTCTGTTTGGTGAAAGTTGTGGGGTGAAGCATTTGAATGGAACTGTCTTCTATCATATTGGCATTTACTTCATCTATATGTTTAGTAGCATCAATATCTATGTGACTATGAGAAAATTCATTATATAAAATCAGAAAGTTATTTATTTGCTCATCCTTGTCGAAAACTTACCAGTTCTTTACATTCTCAGGGATGGCAGGCCTATGCCTAATTTCAACAGTGGACTGGTGGTTGGGCTCGAATGGTAATTTACAAGTACTGGCAAACATGGCCAGACTATGAGCATGTAAGTTATGCTTCCTAGATACTATTGCAAGTTGAGTTTCCAGAAAAGTATTAAGAATCTCTATCACTGTTCCCCTATAGTATCCTAATCTGGTATCTCTAGTAAGGTACTTTACTTTAATCTGATTGATAATTAATTCTGAATCACCTATAACATAAAATCTAATTGCTCCTAACCGTTTTAGAATTTTAAGACCTAGAAAAAGAGCTTCATACTCCACCATATTGTTGGTGCATTTAAAATTCAGCCTGTAGGCATGGCCTTCAGCATGGTCATTTTCTAAGTTATGCACCCAAATTCCTACCCCTACCCCTAATTTATTTACAGAACCATCAAACTCTAAGTGCCAGAGCATTTCATAGACATAATCAATGTCAGGGGTAATGGGAACTTGTTTAGCTAGGGGTTTTAGTTTTTTGTTCTCATCAAGCTTATATGTGTCATCTGATTGATCATTTGTATCTGATATTTCCTAGATTAGAACACTTGTTTCTCCTGTTTCAAGTTCTTTTGGTTCTGCAGTTAACACTTGTTCATTATTGGCATGATTGATTTTGGCATTATATAGAATAAATGAATCCATATCTGAGTGTACAAAGTAGATTGGGAAATTTTGTGGTTTCTCCTGGCTACTTACTACATATTTCATTAATGTCTCTCGATATAGCTTCTTAGGTTGGCTGAAAACAAAGATAGTAGCATATGACATGTCCAACTGTAATGATCCTTGGATTTTGGCACCCCAGGACCTGGATAACAACATACCATATTTTGGAGGAATATCAGCTACTACTATATCCATCAAGATTGTTTTAGCAGGATACTAGACTAAAGAAACACACAGGTCATTTATTAAACCTAAACATCTCACTTGGCTTGAATCAAAAGAAAAGAGATCTTTGTAAGGCCTGGTGATGTCAAAATCTAATTTCTCCATTACAGATTTGGGCATTAAATTGTGAGATGCCCCAAAATCAAACATAGCATTATGGAGGATTTTGTCATGAATATTTAGACTCACATAGAAGGGAGGCACACTTCCTTCTAGGTGTTTCCCATTCACTTCAGGGCCGAAGATTAGTTTTGGTTGGTCATCAAAAACATTTACAGAATCTTCAGTTCCAGTGACTTTGAGTGATAGGTTAATTTGTTCTCGGTAGGCATCATGTTTAGCTAGTTCTAACAGTGGAATAGCTACCTTTAATTTGCCCACTTTGGCTTCTAGATTGAAAGGTTTTTCAGTTTGGGATTTAGTATTTTGAATAGTTGGATTCTCTCTATTTTCTGGATTTTCAGTGTTTTTATCTTTTTCATGGGTAGGGTTAGTATTTACATTTTCTCCTAAATTAAGTTCTGGAGGTTCTTCCACAGTTGCCTTGGTGTTAAGGGGAATGGAAGACTCTCTGTTATTCTATTGATTGTCAGATATGTCTTTTATTATTGGATCAGAGGGGTTATTGTTAGGTCTAGACAAAATTTGTACATGTGGAGGTACTGCTTTTCCTTTGGCTGGTTGTTTTGGGCCTTTCTGTTTGTTGTTATTAGGGACATCAACTCTTCTACTTCTCAAATTATACTGTTTGTGCACTTTGTAGATAGTTGTGTCATATCCCTCCTAGAAGTCAAATGATTCTCCTGACTGGGTTTGAAATTGTTTAAGGACATGAGCCTCTTGATCTTCTTGAGTTAAAAACACTTCTCCTTCATTATTAAGCCCCATTAGATTTATCTGAGTATCCTTAGGGGGATCCTCGGAGCTGGAAGCTTCTATGTAATTCTCTTGGAAAGGGGGTTTAATGTTCTGATTAGGGCCAGTTTTACCAGTATTTGGATTTTGGTTTTTCCAGAAATTTGGATTCCTTCCTGTATTGGCCTGTTGACCCTCCCAAGGTGATTTTCTTTCTATTGTTTCTACTCTGTCCCCTAATCTTTCCATTCCTTTGATTATTGTGTCCAGTTTCTGATCTATAGGTGAAGATTCTTCTTTGAGTGATATCCTTCTTTCACTTCTAGACTTGGCACGTTTTGATATCAAATTAGCCTCAACATTGACAACTATACTTTGCATTTATTATAAGGTTCTGGGGGCTCTTTCCCTTAGCAGAAAAGCCATATCCGAATCAAATCCATCTGGGAACTTGATCAGGGCTAGATCAGGTGGGGGTCTGAGGTTTTGGGGAATTGCATTGTAAACAACGTTAAACCTAGTGTAATAATCTTGCACGGTTTCCTGAGTTCCTCTCTTAAGATTTTCATATTCAGATAAGATCTGTAGAGGATCTTTCTTCTTCTCCCAACGGTTTAAGAATTGTGTATAAAGGGCTTCTAGGTCATTTATGTTGTTTGCTCCTACAGCCCCAAACCAAGTTTTGACTTCACCTGTTAAACTTTGGACAAATATTCTCATTTTAACATCATCAACATCAATCTCATATATTTCAAAATAGTCAGTCATTTTTTTGGTATGTTGTTGGGCTACGTAGGTGCCAGTGCCATCAAATTGGGTGATTTTATTTTGATAGTCTTGGGGCATAGCACCCAAGTTGGCTGGTAAGCGCAGGGGAGTGTACATGTTTGCCATAGCTGGAGGTGGTAATGAAACAACAGATGGGGTAGGAGTAACAATAGGAATGTGAGTTGTAGATGGAGGGGTAGAAGGAGGGGTTTGTGGTGGAGTAGTTTAGGGTTGAGATGAATGAGGGATGGATGAAGAACTTGCAGAAGCAACAGTGATTGTAGAAGGATCAAGTGTTTTTTCAGAAGTGAGTTCACATTATATTGAATTTTGTAAATGTTTGTCAATTGCAACAGTGACAGCTTCAAATTTTAAGTCTTCAATAAACACAGGATTGTGAACCAAGTTTTTCAATTTAGACTCAGAAAATGTTACAAACAAAGAGGTTTAAAACTGTTCATCAAAGGGCTCATCCTCAAGATAAACCCACTTTACAGGGCAAGAGGTTGATCTGTAAATAGGCCGAGAACTAGCAGTACTTTCTTGGCATTCCTGTCTCCTAAGAATTCTGGGAATCAGATTAGGGTTCTCAAATACAAGTGGTGGATTTGGGTCAGGGTTTGAGCTAGTATAATGAGTCCTTTCTGAAGCCAGATTTCTTGGTTATGATTTTCTAAATTAATATCGATAACTTCTATGTTTCTTTAGGATTTTTGAAATGTAATTTAGAACAGTCTTAAAGATATGTTTAACTGAGGAACTGGTTTATGTTCAGTTCATAAACTAGACCGGAGATAGACTGAAGCAACATTCATCTACTTATGATCTTGCAAAGCAAGAGCAATTCGAAGGCTACCTGGCTAACGTCGGGCTCCGTCTGTAGTTTATAAAGTAAACAATAATGATAGCAAATTTCTATTCCCAAGTGGAGTCGCCACTATGTTATCACTCAGATTTTCCCAGAAGTTGTAAGAAGGGGAAGGGGGTTCGAGGTAACCACAAACCAATCTTTTAGAGACATAATCTAGCCAATTTGTATCTAGAGAGGGTTCTCTTTTTAAGTTTTAGCTTTGTTTTGTGAGGTTTTAGGCTAGTTATTAGAGCTTGGGGTTTTGTTTTAATTTGTTGGTGAAGTTCAATAGCAAAGGGGTAGAACTTAATAGTTTAGTCCACTGGGCTAATGGAGTCAGGGAAAATGGCTCAACTGGATTTGATTTCTCAATAAAGGATGGTTTCATAGGGAAAGATAGCTGAACAGGGAGCAAATAGAGACTTAAAATGATGGGATGGGCTTAAAGGGTTAAAGGGAAACTAAGAATCCTTCAACATACTTTAAGAGAGCAGAACATGACTAACCATCACTAAAGAACAATTAAGAATTCTTTACCAAATGATTAAGATGAATAAACTAGGAAACATGAGCAATTAAGAATTCGTTGTTTATACTAGTTCAGAAGAAAACATTGAAAACAAAAACAATTGAAGACAAATTGCACTAAAGCAATTTCTAAATTATTCTTTTTCGTTTTATGTTAAGATATGAAACATAGTGAATATAATAAACCTGAAAACATTAACACATGAGGTATAAGATACTTATTTGCTTGATGTCCAACACATGAATCTTGAGAAAAGTCCTTTACATCAATCCTTCATCCAGCTAGCCATGAAAAATTTGTCCAACAACACTTTTTATTCCAAAATATCAGTTTTACAGCAATGTCAAAGAATCCACCCTCAATCATCCGAATGGGGGTGCCTTTATACAAAAATTTTACAATGAAATATCTCTTAACAAATTAGAGATATAAACTAAGATGTCTAATAAAATATTTCAAGAAAATAGGGCTAGAAGACCTCGTAGATGACAGATAAGGCAACCGAATGGTTTGTTGTCACTATTCTTGAGAATGTGCTGGAGTCAGGCCCTTTGATTTGGCCTCCTGCTATCTTTGGTGTAATCATGTGTTGGCTGCTCTGTTTTGATCTTTCTACTGATACACTTTACCTGCATCTGATACTCTTTACCTGTTGAACTCTTTTCATCCTCTTTACCCTCATTGACTGGAGTAAAAATCAAAATTTACCTTTTACCACAGATAAATTACAAAATTTCAAGCATTTCTTCCCACCATTTTAGCTGTGGTATTCTAGTTTTCTGAAGTTTTCTGAGGGTTTCATCTGTTTCTGTATACCTGAAGAATGTGGGCTTAATTGGGAACAAGTGTTTCAGCTCATGCTCAGCATAAAATAAGTTCTCTAGGCTGTCATAGAGAACTCGGCCTATGGGGAGTGATTTTATTCATAAGGCACTTGTCGATGAAATTACTTGATTACCTGCATATTTATTCAACTTATCTACATAATCTCTCTGCTTCATTAATGTATCATTAATCACTAAAGGACTTGGTAGCCCTTTATTCTGCAAAATAGCAAACTTCTCCATGAAAGCATTAATCTCCACCTGCATGTCATGGCATCTTCTTTCTAAATTTTGCATCAAAGTTTTCTTAGTTAATACCCTTTTGATTTCCAAAATGGTTTCTATTCTATCTGTGATGCCAAGTTCTTCCAACTATTCTCTATTCCTGGTATTCAAAAAATGTATGAGCCTGTTGGCTTCCTCAGGCATTTGTCCCAACTGTGCTTTTGTCTTTTGAATTTCTTCCAGGGTTGTCTTCACTAGATCAATCTGCTCAAAAATAACTTGGATGGATGGCCAAACATCATTTATGGATTGAGTGATGTTGGCCCAAATAATTTTCTTGATCTCTGTGAGGGGCTTGTCAAAAGTGAGATCTTTTTCTAATGTTTTCACTTTATTCTCCAATGTTTTAATCTCTCTTGTTTTTTTTACAACATTTATCTTTGAGAGATCATAGCTTCCTTCCAGCTTAGCAAGTTGTTCTTTTACCTGTTTTAGCTCTGAAACTTGTAATCTCATGTCCTCCATTGACTTTATTAATTCCTCTGTGCTCAAATTGGCAATGCTACCCTGTGTTGTCCCTGCTGTTGCTGTTGTTCCTATTCCTGTGACCACCTCTGCCGTGGCTGGTGGAATTTTTGGTGCTAATGCTATCTCAAGTGTAGAAGGTATTGCTGTTGAGACTACTGGTATTACATCAGGAGGCTAGGTGGTCGACTCTCCTTGCTTGTCCTTCAGTGCCCTTTCTAGTGCTTGTTCAGTTTCATTCAATCTCTCATTTAGCTTTAAAAGTAAATCCATCAACTCTTCTTTAGATTTTTGCTTTATAATCTCTATAGTCTGTGGATGCCTTGAAGGAGGCAGCTTTAGCTGCTTCCTCAAGGCAGCAATATCTTCATCTTTCTGTTTAATTAATGCTTCTATTCCCTTCACATCTTTGGGATTATGTCCTAATACAATAATGATTTCTTCTAAAGACTTTATTTTGTTATCTTTGGCCAGGGAGGAGGCTTTCTCTAAGTGTAGTTGACCTGTACTGTTATCCAAGGAATTTTGCAATTGATGGGCCATCTTTGCCTTACTAGCCAAGGTTGAATAAACCTTCTCTCTAGTTTGTTTGTGCAATTCAATCTGGTCCATAGGATGGATATCCTTTTCCATGACCTCCAAATTTGTTCTGATGTAATCTACTGCTGACTTAGGTTGTTGCACTTTAGGCTTAAAGTAGCTCATTATCATTTTTCCCTCGTTAATGTCATAGGCTGACATTAATCTCTATTGATTTGTGGGGGCCATTTTCAAATATTGATTGTAAATATGGAGTCTCAATGGATCATTTCTGGCTTTGATTTTTGTGAATGATTTCTTGATATCTATGGCATCTTTCATTACTGGTCTAAAAGATGATACTTCTGCACTTTGTTGCCGTTCTAGCTCTTCTCTCTGTGAGCTAGTGGATGTTCCTCCCTCTGGAATAGTGTGCTGACTAGTTACTCCCTCTCTTTTGACTATCTGTAGTGTCTTCCGTAAATTCCTCCTCTGAAAGGGGATTTAACCTTTTCCTTTTTGTTCCAGCTTGCTTTGAAGGTTCACTGGCAGGGGTAGTAGTTTCCCTATCTCTCTTTTTACTCCTTTCCTCATTTAGAGGAGTCTGCAAGCTTGGTGGTCCTTCTACATTAGTCTGAGTTGGAGGAGTTGGCATTTGGACCTATTCTTTGGAGGTTTCAGGTTGCTGAGACATTGTGACCCGAAAGCTAGTTTCTAGTTCTTTACCTTTTGATGACCCTGTCGCTGGTGTGCTGGTTTCCTATGGAGGTTGTTGAGAGGTTCCAACAATGGATTCACTAATTCCTGACCTTTGAGATAGCTCGAATGGTACCTGTCCAAAATAATCCAAGTCAAGGGTTTTCTCAAGATTCCTCATAGCATTCTTAAAATTGACCTGTTCACTATCATTTTATACTAAGGTCCCTTCTATCCATTCATCCATGTTTGCAAACTGCTCAATCTTTGGAATCCTATGGTGAATGTATGGAGACAACATGTTCTTCATTCTTCTATCACATATAAAGTTGTTAGATTCATATGGTACCCACCCAAAAGTCTTTTGTAATTTAAGGTGACCTTCTAAAATTATTTCAGCTTCTTTCCATGCATCCCTATTGTTGCATACAAAAGGGCCTAGCTGATTCTTAATTCTAAGCTGAGCTTTCTTCTTGGCATTACAAAAATGGACTAAATCTACATCTATTATCTGCCTGAAATACTCCAATGCAAACAGTCTCATTGGAACATACTTTGGTAGTTTAAAAGGGTAGAGCTCACACCCATAAATCCAAATTTCTATATGTTTCCTGTATAGGTACCAATCACCTATTCTCTATTGCTTGGAGAGCTGGAGGATCTTCTTTATATCACCACTAATCCTAGGAGGGGAAACTCCTATTAATAAAGTGGTTGTAGGATGCACAAATAGATTAATGAACTCATTGTAAATATAAGGGGTCTCAAGGGACTTATGGAAAATGGGACTTCAAAAGATAATAGACCTTGGGTTTCCTTTGGTGTCAAGTTTTTTGACATGAAAAGGGAAATTGTCTGGCTGATAATACAACATGAGATGATCGATGAAAGTGGTGTATTTGGAGACTCCTTCATCGTCCAGTCTTAGGAATTGATCATGAATATTATTGGCAATGTAGGAAGCATAGTCATACTTAACAGCAGGTGGCTGTCCAGGAGAAAAAATTGACAATAACGCTAGGGTTATATCATCAACATATTCACTAGTGTTAAAACCCATAACTAAAGATATCGTATCCACTACGAGTCTGCCCATATCTGTCAAAAATGTCTGTACATAAGGGGGGGGGCTTTGGGATGATTTTCTACTAACATGAAGGTTTGGCAGATGCGAATGAGTTTTGATTGGGGCATTTCAGCAGATTTCTCAAGTAAATATCCCATAGAAAGGGGAGTTAGGGCTTGACCAGGGGAAAATTGTAATATTTCATTTATGAATGCAACTGTAATGGGGAATAGGACTGTTTGACTTGGGGACATAACATCTCTTAGGTTTGGATCATAATTTGTCTGGCATTGATGAATTATATCAAAGAACACATGGACTGAAGGAATAAAATACCTGGGAAGGTTGGATTCCCACAGTCCCAGGATGTCTGAGCCATTTAGGTAGCTGTCTCTAGCTTGGGAAAAGACCTTGAGATGATTCTGGTTAGTGGAGAGGTCCTTTATTTCCAAGTCTTTATCTGCAAGAGGCAGATAGTCTAGGTCCTTGTGAGGGGTATTGAGAGGTGTGACGTTAAAAACAACAGGGGTTTCCATTTCTGGTTCTTGTGGATTCAAAAATGGAATTTGGGTTTTCTGTGAGAAAATAGACCAAACAGCGGGTTTGGGAACCTATATTGTAAAAGACAGTTTGGATTTGTATTGAATTTTTAGTGTAAAACCAAAAATTGTAGGGTTTCGGTGAAAATTGGATAAATACCTGTAATGGGGAAGTGAACAATGCGATGACAGGTTCCGGAGTGCGTTGTTGCAAGTTTTCTAACTAGGTGGTGGTTGGAAAGCTTTAGCAGTTGACTAGGACGTTGCTTTGCATGGGAACCTGATTTGCCATATAAAACATTGAAAACGACATTTCATTAGTTTTATTCGCAAAATCTAAGTTGGCGGGGGATTTGATTATCGGACGAATGCCATAAGCATGATAGGACAGTTTCTCGTATGTGGAGGGCGGTAAGTGGTATGGTGTCGCACCGCTTTTGGGATTGGGCGGTATTTAGTCGGGAGCCAGCAATCTCGTTGATCGAATGACACGTGGCGGAGGTACGAGATGAAAATCGCCTGGTGATCACGCGTTAAAGTGCGGTCACTAGGGGGGCATGATATCAATGACAGCCATTGGATGATGGAGACAGGATCGAATGGTGGACGAGTGATGATACAGTGGAACTTTATGTAGGCAGGCCCAATATAATTAACAGCTAATTAATCATATCGAGGTGATTGCGAATGGTTGGGGAGGTTATTAATTAACCAAAAGGGTTAATTAATCCCGTGTAATAAAGCGGAAAGTCGAGGTTCTTAATGGGTTACTGATTAACTTATTAATCCTATTTTAACATTGATTATGGTTATATTTAACCGGGGCAGGATATATAGTGATGTGGATATTTTTTAATATATTTAATAATATGGGATAGGGGGAATTTTTTTGGGAGTTATATAATATAAGTCAGAAATTAATATGAAACAATGTAATGGAAAGCGCTAAGTAAAAAACATTAAAGTTGTGCATTTATACTTAGGCTTAAGTGGAAAAAGGGGTTTTCATGTGATATTGTGTATTTTTCCTAAGTAAAATAGGATTTTTCTTTAGGAAAAGACTTATGAAAATGAATGAATGATGGTTTTAAGTACTTAGGCTTTTGAAATTATTGGGCCGAGGGTCCGGTCCCTGGAAAAGTCAGAGAAATGCTCTGAGCCCCTGCAATTCAGCAAATACCTTAGTCCTCAGGGGAAATTAGTGATAATTAGGGAAAATGAGAAGGGTAGTTAATCATTGTGACTTCGTTTTGCTTGTGATGTCTTCAATGTTGTGTATGCCTTTGCCTTATGATGAAAAATGAAAGATTAACACATTTAGAGACATTATTCATCACACATGATTCTGCAACATCATCTACCTACTCTACCTACTTTAACCTAGCATTTTTTCTTCTTTATTCGGGTGCACTTAAACTGGCAAACCCTTATCAAATCTTCCTTTTCTTTTACATGGCAAACCTACCTAAGTCTCCACTTATTACATCCATGTGCTCAGATTAAACTGTTGAGCTCCTTTTATTTACTCTACCTATTTACTTATCTGCCAAGATTACACTGTTTGGTCAGATATTTATTCTCTATTCTACAACATGAAATTGAAAAATGAATTAGCCAAGTTTAAATAGTTTGACTATCCATACATTGGGGCATAAGTGACAAGCTACACACAATTGTTTATTACACAAAGTGAAAAAGTAGTGGCATTTAGACTTGCACACTTTCCTGGGCTTTTTTGTTTGGGGTTCATTTTCTTTCATTTTTTTGACCATCTTTATTCTTTTTACCCTTTGATTTTTCTTTTAGGATATACCCTCTTTACATTTTTCAAATTTTTTGATTTTTTGAAAATATGGAAAATCTATGCAACAAGAAAATGTATGAACATATTACAGAGCTCATCAAGTCAATCATGACATATGACACCTATTGGTATGGGGGCCTAACATAACCGTAGCTTCAAACCATTGGGGAATAGCATGCAATAGTCGGCATGTGACCGAAATAGGTGGAGCACCATTAGTTGCAGCGGAACCACCGACTAACTAACCGTGGGGATATTTTCCTTGTCACATAAGACATTTTGGTTGAGCACCTGGTTAGCGCTAACCGTAAATGGTTTCGGGCTATTATAATGTTTATTTTGGGTTTTGATGTGTTATTTGGTTTTGTAATTAATTCCAACACCATAACAATGAGCCTAAGGTGGCCTTGAGGTGGCCTTAATCAACCTAATTCGACCCAAGAAGTCAGCCCATTCATCCCAAATGCAGGAAAAGGAGGTTTTTGTGTATGCACAGGCCTATAAAGGCAGTATTGTCCATTGAAGACAAGGTGGAGAGTTTTTATAGTTTTGTGTGCAAGTTCTGGAGAAAGATAGGCTGTTTTGTTTTTAGGATATCGGGAGAACTAAGAATTAGATTGAGGAACCGTAAGAAGCATTGGAAATCTGATTCAAAGAGATTTCTGTTGATAGAGGTAAGAATTTCCTGTGAGCAAGTTTAGTCTAGATAAATCACTGTGTAAACCACTTCTTCATTTCTAATAAAAACGGTCGCCCATCTTGAAAGCGGACCCGAAGATGTAGTCCATCACGGACAAACTCCGTAATCAATATCATTGTCTAGTATATTTGTGTTTTCATTGTTTTCATTTCAGTTTTGCATCTTTCTTATGGTTTATCAGCTATCGTAAAGTGTTATGCTTCAACAATATTCCTCGTTTTCTGTGCTTGTGGTTTTCATTCAATTCGCTATGGCTAGTCAACTCTACATAAGTAATTAATATATGATCATATCAGATCATATAATTTGGTATCGGAGCAGGTTTTCAATTGTAGAGTTGCCTTTGAATGTTAACCAGGTCTAAGTCACAACGAGGAGAAAGAATCCTTGAGCAGATCAATCCAGAGATTGGAAAGCGAAGAGTTATTCAGAAAGCAACCATGTCAGGATCTGATGCAGGTGAAAACACTGAGACTAAGATGAGTGAGGAACAGTTTCAACGGGTTTTCTTAATGATATAAAAGATGTTGGGAGAATTGTATGAAGACAAGAAGGCGAGAGATGCAACATCCTCTTCGAAGGCATCAAATAAGGACAAAGATAAAGGAAAGAATGATAAACCTCCTTCACCTCCATCATCTCCATCATCCTCTTCTTCTTCTTCCTCCATTGCAGCATTTGAAATGGATAAGAAACCTAAGAAGTCATCTCTTTTGAAAATTGATGTTAAATTTGAGTTACCTGTTTATGATGGTGAAATGAATCCTGAAAAGTTAAATAACTGGATAATGTAGTTAGAAGTGTATTGTCGCATTTAGAACATTTCTAAAGATAAAACTAAAATTCAGCTAGCTACACTTAGAATGGGGGAACAAATTTAATCTGGTGGGAAAGCAAAACTCAATTAGATGTTAAGCGTACAGGAAAAGTTATCTCTTCATGGTCTAAGTTTTTGAAAGCTCTTAGGAAACAATTCTATCCTTTAGGATACATTCAACAAGATGTTATTGATTGGTAGCATTTGAGGCAAGGTAAAGGGAAACGTGTTCAAGAGTTCAGGAAGAAAGCATTGGCACTTGGTATTTCATTAGATACACAAGAAACTTTGTTAAAATACATCAGCAATTTACATTCATATTTGCAGCATACTTTATTAATGTCTAATCCTAATGATTTTGATGAGGTGCGTGTTCATGCCATACATATTGAATAAAGTGGCAGACCATTCAAGTTGTCATCTTAGTCATCCAAAGAGATGGAAAATAGAGAATCCAAAGATAGTAAGGGGAACAGTTGGAAGAGAAAGAAATCAACAATCGTTCAGAAGGAAAGACCTACTTGTTCTCATTGCTAGAGAATCGGTCATGATGAATCAAAGTGATGGAAACTTCATCCAGAACTTAACCCTAAAAAGTTCCTTAAGATGAAGGATGAAAAGAATGCCATAGTAGCAATCCAGCAAGACCTCGGTTCAAATTCCGGTGATGAACGGAAATTAACCGCCATGGTTACGACAGGTAAAACTTCTGATACTAGTTCAAGTTCGAAATCTAATGTATCTTCTTCAAACATAAAACCTCCACATGAGGATAAACGAGTTGAACTCTTCCACATAAGGATAACTACTAAGAATACAAAAAATGACACAATGTTGACAATGGATCACAAACAAATTTAATATCTGAGCATATAGTGAATCAGTTGGGATTGGAAACACATAATCATCCAAGACCATATCCATTCGGTTGGATTAATAAATCAACTCAAATACATGTCACAAAGCAGTGTCAGTTAAAATTTTCAATTACATCTAAGTTCATTGATGAAGTGGAAGAAGATGTGGTCCCAATAGACATTTGTGGAGTTGTCTTAAGGAGTCCTTATCTTTATGATAGAGATGCAGTCTTTTACAGAAGCGAACATAAATATCACCTAAAGAAAGAAGGGGTTGAATTTATTGTTAGGGCACATAAAGTCAAATTAAACTTGGATTTAATTGTTTCAAATCAAGTTAATAAGTTTATAAGTTCAAGTATGTATGTACTCATGATTATTAAGGAACAACATCAGGTTGATTGTTCAAGATGTGAGATTCAATTTCTAGATCAATTGGTTAAGGTGGTTAATTCTTTTCCAATAAATCTTATTCATGAACAGGATAAGCAACATGAGATACACTCAATGTCCTACGAACATCTTCTTAAAGACAAAATGAATTTCAATTCATTCATTCAACTGAATTATAGAAGCTATCATCATCAGCAGTGTATTGCAAGGAATGGTGGATGTGAGTCTAAGCATAGACTTGTTTCAGATGATATGTTTATTTTCAGTTTCAAGTGTGTAGGTCAGTATTGGGGAAATTCAGTGTCACATTTCTTTAGTATTGCATCATCATTTCATGCTTTTAAAAGTAATGAAACCTCTATTCAAGTGAAGAGGAAGCCTATAAGTTTTCATGACATAACATTTTCAAAAGAAAATCTAAAGTTTCCTTAACATGGTTTCAGAACTAATGCATTAACTGAAAGTGTAAGTCAATGGAAATATCAGTTAATAGACATAGTGATTCAAGTAAATCAATAATTACTTAGATACTTTCAGAATCAAACTAAGTTGCAAAAATCTTTTCATCAGAGCTGGATGAGTTATGGGCAACAAATTCACTTAGTAATTAGTCAACAGGAAAGTAAATCAAGTGAAGTAATTGATGTGCAGTCAAAATCAAAGGAGTCTTTGAATATTTTAGTTATTTTGGAAAGTCGATTGTTAATACCCATCAGATGTATCGAACAAAGTTTTACAAACATTGTTTTCAAAGATGTTTTTGAATCACTAGCTTATGATTCTTCATGGAAAGAATCCAATTGCCATGTTGATAACAAGTTGTTTGCCCATCGTTGCAAGTTGGCCATACTGCGGATTGAAGAAATAGGTCACCAAATCAAAATGTATCAAGGTCAACATCATCAGGGTCATCACATGCAGATGATTGATTGAATGTGTTGGTACATCGTGAGGTCAATGTGGAAAGAGAGGGAGTTCTACCCTCATCGACTATTTAATTACTTAGACTTTTGTGGTCCAAAATCTTTCAAGTGGAGAGGAATGATCCAGGAGGATCCATCGATCCAATTGCACGTGTTCGAAGTGTCATCATCAGTGTTTATGGGTCTTGTTCAGTGTCATCGTCACTTAAGTTTAGCCTCGATAGAGCGACAAGTGTTGGTTATGATCAGTGTCGTCAGTGGCATAGACACATTTTCTGAGTTGTCAACGATGTGTATGGGTTGTTGTCATGGCAGAGTTTTGATAATGTTGTTTGTCGATGTTATGTATGGGATATTGTCACCTTGTGACAAAGATGTAATTCTGGATTTTTATTTCTAGACCCTAAAAATCCTAAGACCTACTTCTTAGTCCTAATGACCAAATCTTATATAAATCCTAATCCTATACCAAAATCCAAAATCCTATGCTAAAACACCTAACCTAAATCCCTAAACCTGATGACTCCCATGTATAATCAAAATACATTTTGTTAAATGTATTAAATCAAAATGCATTAAAAAAGAAATAAAATTGTAGACCTATGCCTAATCCAAGTTCTATCCACCTATTGCACCCTAGTCCTAGTGCTAAAACCTAAGTCCTACCCCCTTTGCATTCAAAAAACATTAAATATGGTTATAAAACCTCTCGGCCTATTTTATACGAAATACAACATAAAACTATTGTAAATACCATATATCAGTTTGACTGCATAGGGAGACCACAGTGGGACTATATGGCATATGAATGCAGTTATAAAAGCCGCCAAGGTTAGATCACCGTGCAGTCAGGGGTTATAACCATAGCTTTAAACCGCATGGGGAATTGCATGCAACAATCAGCATGTGGCGAAATAGGTGGAGCACTGTTAGCTGCAGCGGAACCACCAGCTAACTAACCACGGGGATATTTGCCTTGTCACATGAGACAGTTTGGTTGAGTACCCAGTTAGTGCTAACCGTAAATGGTTTCGTGCTATTATAATGTTTATTTTGGGTTTATGTGTTATTTGGTTTTGTAATTAATTCCAACACCATGACTATGAGCTTAAGGTGGCCCTGAGGTGGCCTTAATCAACCTAATTCAACCCAAAAAGTCAGCCCATTCATCCCAAATGCAGGCAAAGGAGGTTTTTGTGTATGCACAGGCCTATAAAGGTAGTATTGTCCATTGAAGACAAGGAGGAGAGATTTTATAGTTTTGTGTGCAGGTTCTGGAGAAAGATAGGCTGTTTGGTTTTCAGGATATCGGGAGAATCGAGAATGAGATTGAGGAACCGTAAGCAGCTTTGGAAAGATGATTCAAAGAGATTTCTATTGGCAGAGGTTAGAATTTCCTGTGAGCAAGTTCATTCTGGCTAAATCACTATGTAAACCACTTCTTTTTCTTCATTCCTAATAAAAATGGTCACCCATCTTGAAAGCGGACTCGGAGACGTAGCCCATAAGGGACGAACTCCGTAATCAATATTGTTGTCTGGTATATCTGTGTTTTCATTGTTTTCATTTCAGTCTTGCATCTTTCTTATGGTTTATCAGCTGTCGTAAAGTGTTCTGCTTCAACAATCTTCCTCGTTTTCCATGCTTATGGTTTTCATTCAATTCGCTAAGGCTAATCAACTCTATATAAGTAATTAATATATGATCATATCAAATCATCTTCCTATTTCTATAGTTCTCCCTCTATTTTCTTTGTGTCTTCCTTTCCTCCATATTCTACTTCTGCCTCTTCTTTTTCTGCTTCTTCCCTTCTTCTCCTTCTTTTTCAGCACTTAAGGTTGGGTTCTCACCAAGTGAAAGGACTTTGGTCTCAAGGAAGGATTATCTATTTATATATGAATGTGGACCATAGGACATGGACTCTTGATTTACTCAAAGAATCATCCACTATTATCTTGATGAGACCATGGTGTGCTAACTGTTGTTGCTTTCCCTCTTTCACCTTCTAGCTCATGTCTATGATGGACTATCAGAGAAAATAAGGCACATTGATTCTTTGGACTATGGGAAATTTGGCTCAAAATGTCAATTCATGGAGTAGCCTGAACTGATAGCCATATACTACAATCAATATTCCTTCACAAGAAATGAATTTAAGGATGTGGTAGGCAACCTCATCTTAGGGATAGGGAAGGCTCTTCCTTTTGACAGAATTTTTGTCTTCAATTGGTTTCTCATCTTTGGTTAAGAAATGTTTCTTAACAAGGGTACTACTAGACTTGTATTCCTTTCTCCATTGGACCCCTAGAGGAACACCCTACTAATCACCTCAGGATTGATGGTAATGGATATCCCTCTCACCACAGTGGTATCACTTGTTCTTGCTTAAGGGTTTAGAGCCATGGCAAACTCATAAGTTATATAATCATCATAGCCTTTGAGCGACTCAAAGAAGCTTAACCAGTGATGCCTCTTGAAGATGTCTACCACAGGGAGATGAGGGTGAATTCTCGATGTATCTATGGGCTCTCTCCTATTGGATCCCCTCCCCCCCCAATTTTGTTCTCTATTTTCAGCTAGGTGTAGGAGCTTTTCTGGGATAGCTTCAATATGAATTCAAGAGTAGTTGAGAGCTAATTTTAGTTGATCACTATAATTACTACAACTCCTTATAGCCACAAAATCATTTACTCTTATATCCCCAAACTTTTTTTAATTCATAGGCTGAGTGTAATTACTAAGATAGTTTAGAGTGTGCCAATATGCAAATCATGGACAGAGGAGAGATAAACCACTTCTTCTCACTGTAATTCCTGGTATCATGACAATTGAGGACCAAGTTGACCCTAGGCACTATTCCTGTACCCTTGCAGGCATCCTGTGATATTTTAGTGTTTCCTGTAGTTTTCTGTAGCCTTCTGCAGTTCTTGTAGTTGTTTCCTGTAGCTTCCTCTTGTAGGATTCCCATAGTAGGGTTTGAATTTTTTGTTGACTTCCCAAGCTAGTACCTATCTGCTTGATTTTGAAATGAGCGAAAAATGCATGAAATTTTGGGTTTTATGCTATTTGTGGTCAAGGCTTAAAGAATTATGTTGGTTGTTGATGGTACGACTTTTCCTCATTTGGGCCATTAGCCCACCTCAAGTGATCATTCTCTTGTTCCTTGTAATCATGACCCACTCCCTCTTAACTGATTTCAACCTCCCTCTTAACTAATTTCGGCTGATGTGATAGTTTTTTGTGGCATGCTGACTGATGATTACTTTTTGTTCATGAGCTGAGGGTGGCCAAGTTAATTGGCCACCTCTAGCTTACAAAAAATACCTTTCCTCAACATTTACACATTTTTCGTTATTTAATAACTATGGAAAAGCTCAAAAGTTACCATACCTGTGCCTACCTGGTGCTTGATCAGTGTATGCTGAAGTGTTGGACTTATGTGTTGCTACTCAGGGAAGTGCTTCCTTTCCCTTTTGTCCGTCTATTTCTTTTTTCTCTTGTATAATTGACTGCTTGCTTTTGTTCATGTGTGCAGGTTCTTGATATCTCAAGTGTTGTTGTTTTTGTTGTTGTGGAGTCTTACTAGGAAGAGAAAGGTGCCCATGGATGATGGTACCCTCTCCTCCTCTTGGATGGGAAGAAAACTAGATTTCAGGCTTGATGCAATGGTGGCATAGGCTGCTACAAGATCTCCTGTAGCAACCTATTTTTTCTTTTTGTGTTTTTAGAGGGATGTTGGGAAGTAGTGTAGGGGTTGGAGGATTATGGGTGAGGGCGAGGATGATGGAAATGGAGGACCTGTCCTCTGTGTTTTTTATTTTTATTTTTATTTTCCCTATTTTTTTTTAATGGGATAAAGCTCAGGTATGGGGAGATGGCGATATTTTTAATCAGGGATTCATGGATGATGGTTGAGTGGTTGGAACAAGTGAAGAGACCCTAATAAACCTAGGACAGGCCATGCATAAATATTTTTCTATTGGATCCCTTTCCTTGTAGAATTTAAGGACATCCTGTAGTGCTACAGGATCTCCCTGTAGCAGCTACAGGACATCTTGTAACAAACCAGAGAATGCCAAAATTTTGATATTTGAGCCTCAAATATGGATGAGAGTGGTAGGTGCATGGTTGAGATGGATGGTATGGAGTGGATGTTGGGGAAAATGGAATGAAACTTGAGGATGATGGCCCTGTAGCTTTGCATTTTTCACTGTCTTCACACCTGCAAAATCACAAAATTTATTTATGGACACGTTGGATTTCCCTATCATGGTATTCTTTTTGTTTTTTTTCTTTTTCTTATTTTTTTTTAGGGACACATAAGTTGCCTCAAGATAGGTTTTCAACATGCCTGCCTGCCCTGGGTGCCTCGAGGGAGGTTTTCACCCAGGGATTTTTTTTTTTTTTTCAATCCTGGGATACCTCAAGGAGGTTTTCAACCCAAGAGTTGGCCTCAAATGCCTCATGGAGGTTTTCATCCAGGCCTCTTATTGTTTTTTCTCATTTTTATTTTTTCACAAATAAAAATAGTTTTCAAAAATGTTGTGACTTGGAAGCTAGGACACTTCTAGTCACATTTACCTCCTTGCTAATGGTGTTGATGAATTCTTTCCTGGACAAAGATCTTTTGTAAGCCTTCAATATGTATCCATTGACAAGGAAGGGAATACCTTCCTCATCAATGGTCCTGATTTGAACAACTCCATTGTCATGGAATTTCTCTATCAGGTATGAGCCTAACCAGCTTGCCATCAATTTTCCTTTGAATTCCTTGAACCTAGAGTCATATAAAAGATCCCAATACCCTTTTTGAAAAACCTTGTCCTTGATGCTATTGTCATGCCAAAACTTCCTCTATACTTGGATAACTTCAATGTGTAGGAGGGCCTGCATTCTGAAATCATCTAGACCATTCAGCTAGAGCAAACTCTCTTGTTGTGCCTTTGTAACATCCCAATCCAACTGTGCTGCCATTCTCAAGGTGTTGTATTCAAACTCAATGGAGAGAAGAGCCTTCTTTCCATAGACCAAATCATAAGGAGTGAAACCAATAGTTGTCTTCCAAGTTGTATTGTAGGCCCAAGCAGCCTCCACTAATATGTCTGCCCAATACTTTCTGCTACTACTGAAAACCTTGGTGAGGATGCCTTCTAATGCTCTATTGGTGACCTATACTTGTCCATTGGCCTGAGGATGATAGGCAATAGATTTTATGTGCTTTATCCCACGTTGCCTTAACAAATTTTCGATCATATGTAATGTGAATTGAGTTCCTTGATCAATGACTAGTTCTCTAGGGTACCCAAATTTGTAGAATACATTCTCCATTAAGAACTCAACCAAATTCTCCTATGTTGCTACCTTGACAGCCTTGGTCTCAGCCCAATTGTCAAATGGCTCTAAAACCACCTAAATTTGCAAAGGTAATTCCATCCTTGGGTGTAGGTTTCCCCATCCTCTAGCACTGATCACATCAACTGGTGTATCTTCTTGCATCTCGGTGGAGAGTGGGCTAGTAGTAGCCAGCTTGCAGAACCTTGAAAGTTTTCCTCTTGGTAGCAAAGTGACCTCCACAAGGCCCATCATGGCAGGTTGAGAGGATTTCAAATACTTCCTCTTCCTTGACACATATCCTCAAAATTTGATCTTGTCCTAGTTTGAAGATATTGTCCCCAATAAGTGAAAGGGGCACTCTTCCTCACAATCTTGCTTTTCTCCTTGGGTGATAGATTTGGAGGAAATTCTGCAGCAACTAGGTAGTTGGCTATGTCAGCAAACCATAGAGAGACAACTAAAATAGAAAATAGGTGTTCATCTGGAAGTTGGTCATCAACCATCCCTTCTTCACCTGTAGGCAAAGAAAGTCTAGACAAAAAATATGCAACTACGTTTTCTTTACGTGGCTTATCAATGATAGTTAAATCAAACTCTTGTAATAGAAGCAACCATCTCATAATTCTAGAATTCACATAGGGCTTGTTAATTGAGTACTTGATAGAATCATGGTCAATATGCACAAAGGTTTGATAACTAGTGATGTAATTTATGAATTTGTTCAAGGAATGGACAACAGTTAGAAGTTCCTTCTCAATCATAATGTAATTTAGTAAGCCTTAGACATATTTTTGCTAATGAAGTAAATGGCATAAGGCAACTTGTCATCTATTTGTCCTAGAGCTACTCCTATAGCTTTTTCATATGCATCAACATGGATGTGGAAAGGAAGAGCCTAATTTGGGCCTCTAAGAATGGGTGTAGTAGTCAATTTGTCCTTCAAGATTTCTAGGGCCCTTTGGCAACTATCTGACTAGCAAAATTCAAAGTTCTTGGCCAGCAATCCAAACAATGGTGAGGCTATTTTGCTGAAGTCTTTGATAAATCTCCCATAATATCTAGCTAAGCCCAAGAAAATCCTACCATCCCTCTGCTTTTGAGGAGTATGGACCCTTTTTATGATGGTAATTTTATTTGGGTCCACTTTTATTCACTCCTAAGATATTGAATGGCCTAGGACAGTCCCTTCATTCATCAAGAATTCAAAATTCTCGAGACTAAGTGAGAAGTTCATTTCAATGCACTTCCTTAGGACCTTCCCCAAGTTAGAGAGAGCCTCCAAGAAGTCACACCCATAGGGAGTGAAATCATCCATGTAGATATCTATAGATTCATGAACTAGCTCAACAAAGATGCTCATAACTGCCCTTTGAAAAGTGGCAGTGGCATTACATAATCCAAAATGAAGGACCCTATAAGAAAATGTACCCAAGGGTAGGTGAATGTAGTTTTATCTTGGTCCTCTGGGCTAATATGGATTTGATTATAACCCCTGAACCCATCTAGAAAAGAGAAGAATTTATTCCCTGCAAGACAATCCAAGACTTGATCAATGAAAGGTAAAGGGAAATGGCCTTTTTTAGTGGCTTCGTTCAAATCTTTGTAATCCACATAGATCCTCCACTTTCTATTCTTCTTTGGTACCAAAACTAGAGGGGACACCCACTCACTATCCGAGATGGGGTAAATGAACCCTACATCCAAAAATTTCTACAACTCTTCCTTTACTATGTCTTTGAGGGTTGGGTTCATTCTCGTCTGAGGTTTGTGCATTGGTTTTCATCCTTCCTTGATGTATATGTGGTGAGCACACACTGAAGGATGCACTCCCTTCATCTCCTGATAACTACAAGCAAATGCATTTAAGTGTTCTCTTAGCATGTTACACGACTTCTCTTCCTGGTTGGCTGAGAGAGAGGGGTTGATCTTCAAAGTTTTAGATGGACCAAATTCTACTATTTTGACATGTGCAGGACTTGGGTCCACTAGGCATAAATCATTCCAAGGATTACCCTCAGATTCCTTCACAAGATCATCGAGGGGTATGGTGTTTGGGGGTTGGTCCTAGAGCATTTGGTCAATGAGGTAATCTTCATCAGGTTGGCCCCCTCCTATGAAAGAATATAAGGTATAGATTGGATGGGATGTAGTATGATACACTTCATCTTCCTCTTCCTCTTCCAACCATAAGGGTAAGTCATGCTCAAGGGATGGTTGAGAAGGAGGGTACAATACCAATTATTTAGACAAATGCCCATTCTTAATGGTCATGTTCCCAACTCTACAACTTATGTAAGCATCAACAGTAGCTAGCCATGGTCTTCCAAGGATGAGAGGGTAGCCATTAAATTTGGCCTTGGGCTGGAGAAATAGGAAGTCAGAAGGATACTCCCAGGAATCATTAGAGACCACTACATCCTCAATAACCCCCTCAGGAGACATTGTGGACCTGTCGATAAGTTACAACATTGTTTTGGCCTTTCTCATAGATCCTTGGAGGTTTAATTTGAGCATGGTTTCCTTAGTCATCACATTGATGGAATCCCCAAGATATTTCAAGGTGCAAGGTACAATGATGCCATCAATGTGTACATCTACCATAGGGCTTCCAGGATCTAGATACTTTGGGCAAATCACTCTCCCCCAACATCAAATCAGACAACTGAACAACAAAATTGATGGTAGGGGTGTATTTCTTTCTCCTCCCAGGACGTTTGAATCATTTCCCTTTTATAAGCTTATTGTATATGGGAACATCCTTGATAGCTTGGAGGAGTGGGATTTTCGCACACAAGTTCTTCAATTCTCTAAGAATTTCAACCTATTCTTGGGTGTGCTAGTTAGGATGGATCAATCTTTTAGGAAAAGGAGGTGGATTGGCTTGAGGAACACTCTCTTCCTTTTCCTTGTCAAGATCCTCAGGTGGAGATGGAGGTTGGTTATCTGGTAGCACTCTTCCATACCTGAGGTTAATTTCTTGAATCTCCATAACACAGGTAGGGTAAGATGTCTCAACATTATAGGACTGTTGTGCCTGCTTTTTGTTCGCGTTCATATTTGGTTAAGAACACATCTAAGGTTGCTTGGGTGGATAAGGATGAATGAGTTGTGGTTGAGATGGAGGTGGAGGCACTAAAGTAGGAGGTTGGTTGAATTGAGGCCTCCAACCTTGTGATAGGGTATTCCACTGAGGATGTGGAGAAGCATGTGACTGAAATGGTTGATTGGTTTGTTGGGGAGGATACTGAGGTGCATAAGACCGAGGAGAAGGTGTGGACCATGAAGGGTGAGTAGGATAACACCAAGGGGGAAAGGATGCATTCTGATTGGGATGGTAATAGGAATAGGATGCACCCTACATGCCCTACTGTTATAGACATATTTGGGCACTACAACCCCAATCTCATATGTCCATAAACCAAGGGCTTCTAAGCCCCTAAAAGTGTTGTTTCATATGCTAAAGGAACAAAGTCAGCTGATTACATCACCTCCCAGAAGTTCTCCCAGAAAAACTACTCAGAACTGGTCAAAACTGGACCATACAGACTGCTCAGTGCTAAGGGTGCGATGCATCTCACCTACTACATGCAGAAAGTGCGATGCATACTGAAAAGCCCTTCTGTAGGGTGCGATGAGCGAGAACAGACAAATGGCAGAGGCAGCTGGCTAGGTGGAAACCTAGAGAATCTTCTAGAAACTGCCCATTTCACACTTGCCTCTCTGAATTCGCCCAGGGATGAGTAAGAGATCATGAAATCTCCAAGTGGAACCAAGAACTATTAGATAAATCACACTAATCAAAAACCCAGAAGCTGACTCACCCACCTGCAAATATCTATATATCGATCCCTCATACTAGAGATCCAGAGGCTGAAATTTTGTATCTTTTAAGGAAGTGCTGTAGGTTTCTCTGTGGAACATCATAGTGTTGGGTGATCTAGCTTTTCATGAAATGAAGAGGGCTTTCATGCTGGGCGGATGGCGCTGGGTCATACCAATGGGTGTAATCCTCTCTTCTACTACTTCTATCAATAAAGCTATTTGAGTTTTCCTCCATATTCTTCTATATCTCTGAATCTTGTATTGATATATGCATTTGTATGGTTAATATATATCTGATCCTATATTGTTTATGGTTATAGATTTTTATGCTTTGATGTTATTATGCTGCTTTGACTCTATAGGTGTTCTTTGAAGCGGGACAAGTAAGGAAAGAGTGGCAAAGCTCTGTCCAAGGGGAGAGGAAACAAGTAAGGAGCCAAGCGAAAGACTGAGGTTGGTACTCTTTACTTCTCTCTCATCTATTTCTCATAAAGGAAAACACAAGTGACTTTATTTTGTTTGTTTCTAAGATAGCTACCCATCTTAGTGGTACTAGCAGCTCTGAATGGACACTAGTTTTCCCGATAACACCTACTGGTATGGCATAGGTCCTTAAGGCATCCTTTGGTTGATATAATAGAGTTACTTAGCCCCACCTTCAGTCCCTTGGTATAAAGCTTTCAATCCAGGTAAAGAAGTACACTTTTCTGTGGAATGGTTCTCCTCACAGATCGAGCATACCTCTATAGCATTCAACATGCATTCATTTTTGGGGTGCCTCCTAGTGCATTTAGGGAAAAATATAGATAAGGCTCTCTCTGCTTCCTTTTGTTTCCTCTTGATCTGCATGGTGTCCATTTGCAGAGCAAAGGTCTACAACTTTTCACTTTTAAAGTCCTCCAACATGTTTCCAATTTCATTTTTGATAGATGTGGTGGAGGAAGAGGAACTGGCCAAAGCTTGACTAGCCCTACCCTTCTTTCTAGCAACCCTAGAATGGTTTTTGAAAACTATCTTGATATCATTATAAAGTAGCTGATAAATGTCCCCTCCAAATAACATGTTTAGGGTTTCTAGTATGTATTCCCTAATTCCTCTAAGAAGGACTAACTTGAGTGATCTAGGATCAAGGGTGCATATGGCCCTTTTGTAACTAAGTTGGAACCTTTCCTCATAATCTTTCAAGGATTCTTCAGGTCCTAGGGTCATTCTAAAGATTTCCTCTATGGTGTCTTTGGACCTAAAATAGTCCCTCTACTTGTTGTTAAAGGATTGTTGCATTTGAGCCTGTTATCGCTCAAATTTTCCTTAGAAGTTACTAAAAGAAGGAAAGGATCCAAGGTAACTACAAACCAATCTTTTAGACTCGGGTTCTAGCCAACCTAAGTCTAGAGAGGGCTCTCTTTTTATGATTTATCGATGTTTTGATATGATATTAGGTTAGTTGTGAAAGTTTAAGGGTGTTTTGATTTTGATTGGGTGGTGGAATTCTAGGAACATATGGGTAGAGAAAGCCTTCAGTCCATTGGGCTATGGAGTCAAACAAAGAGTAGCTTAACCGAATCAGATCAATTGCTAAAGGAAGATTTCATAGGGCAAACTAGTACAAAAAAAAGCAAATCTATGGTTGAAATGGATGAGGTAATCCTAGTCAAGGTATAAGGGCAATGAAGAATCCTTAAACAGGGATCAAGATGAGGAATAGAGGGAGGCTAGTTGGTAAAGGGCAATTAAGAATCCTTCACTACTTTCCTAAGGCAAAAAATACGGAAGTAAGGGAGCAAATAAGATTTCCCAAACTAAGTTAATTCAGTAGAAAACAGTGAGAATGTAAACATGTCAAAATAGACAGCTTAGATCTAATTCTGAAATAATTTCCTTTGTTTACCATTCAAATTTTATAAAGAAAACATGTGAATATTTATAACATGATGAGAAAACAACAATAACATGAAGAGATAATACTTATTTGGTTTCCATCATGCACAAGAATCCTGTGAAATGTCTTTAAATTTATTTCATGATCCAACAACTAATCCAAACTTGATTAACAACTTACTAGCTTGATATGAAATGTATACCAGAAATGTCTTTGAATCCACCTCAATGACTTCAATTTCTGAAGTATTTATACAAAAAATTACACAAAAATATCTCATAACTATATGAGATTTATTATAGGAAATACAAAATATCTTTTACATAAAGATAGAGCTAGATGGAAAACATATTGTTGTTGTCCCTTGATTTATGAACGAGCTGGATGTTGGAACTCAGATTTGCCTCTTGCAGTTTCTTTGGTAATTGTGTGCTGAATCTTCTTCTTACTTTCACCTGCTGATACTCTTTACCTGTGTTACCAGACCTTACCTTAGTAAATATTTTATACTGTACAGATTTACTACAGTAACTTATAGTATCTTTGTCATATTAGTCCACCATTCATCATTTGGTATTTTTCATTCTGATAAATTTCCTTTACACTTCGTCAGTTTCAGTGTACTTTGCAAAATTGGGCTGAACTGTGAACAGGTGCTTCACTTCATGTTCAATATAAAAAACATTTTCTAAGCCATCATAAAGCATCTTTCCTGTAGGTAGTGCTTTCGCTGTAGAAGAGCTGGCTTGACTTTTGGCTTGTTTGTGCAATTTCTCAATGTAATCATCTTGAGTCATTAACTTGTCATTTATGACCATTGGGCTTGGAAGGCCTTTGTCTCTTAGAATGCCATATTTTAACATAAAATTATCTATGTCCTCTTGAATACTTTGAAATATTTTTTCCAAATTAAGCATCAAGTTCTTTTTAATAAGAACTTTTTTAATTTCCAGGATGGTGGCAGTTCTATCCTTAATCTCCAATTCCTCTAGCTAATGCATGTTTCTGCTATTCAAAAAGTTAATCAATTGGGTTTCCTCTTCAGTTTTGTCTCCCAATTCTTCTCTGGTCTTCTGTATGGCCTTCACAGCTTCTTTAACTAGCTCATTCTGTTCAAAAATGATTTGAATAGAAGACCAAATATCATTGATGGAATCAATGATATTGGTCCATAAGATATCTTTAATATCTTTCAAAGGTTTTTCTAATGTTAAGTCCTTTTCTAGGACTTTGATTCTTTCTTCCATCCTTCTATTTTTTCTTTCTTCTTTCTTGTTCAGAATCTGTGGAAGCTCATAATTGGTTTCTAAGCTTGACATTTCTTCTTTAATTTTCTTCAACTCAGTTGCCTTGATACTCATTTGTTCCATGGCTTTGATTACTTCATCTGTCTTTTCCGTTGTTGACTCTGTGTTAGCTAGTGTACCTATGGTTGAATTAGTCCCTATTACTGGCAATGTTGTGACTGGTGGAAGTGTTGGTGCCAAGACAGTTGCCAGAGTGGGAGGCACAACTGTAGAAACTATGGGAATAATAGTCTGAGCAGTGGTCGACTCACTTGGCTTGAACTGTATTGCTTTTTCCAATTATTCCTTGGTTTCTTTTAGCTGGTCATTTAGTATTAGGACCAAGTCCATCAGTTCTTCCTCCTTTTTCCTTTCTATAATTTTTTCAATTTGAGGATGGTGGAGTGGAGGGATCTTAAGCTGATTTTTCAAGGTAGCTATGTCGTCATTCTTCTTTTTTATTAACTGTTCAGCTGCCTTCACATCTTTGGGATCATGTCCCAATTTTATTATCAGCTCTTCTAAAGCTTTTACTCTGGTGTCCTTAGCCTGAGAGGAAATGTTTTCTAATTAAAACTATGCAAAGGTGTTGTGCAATGAATTTTGCAGTTGATGGGCTGTAATGGCTTTGCTAGTCAAAGTTGAATAAACCATTTCACCAGTCCGCTTATGAAAATATATTTGGTCAATGGGATGAATATCCTTTGACAATACTTCAAAGTCAGTTTTAAAGTAATTTTCCATGGATTTTGGCTACTATACAGTGGGCTTGAGGAAATTCATTTGCATTTTCCCCTCCTTTATGTCAAAAGCTGACTTAAGTCTGGTCTGGTTGGTTGGGGCCATATTGAGGTAATGGGCATAAGTTTGTGCTTTCAATTTCTCATTCCTCGCTTTTATCTCCTTATACTATCCATTGATATCTAGGCCCTGTTCAAAGGAAACCTTGAAAGATGACACCTCTATGCTCTGTTGTCTTTCTAATACTGGCATATGTGATGTAGATGGGGCCCCACCTGTTGGGACAATTTGTATGATCTCTTTTCTTTCTGCTACTGTGTTGCATGTGGTCTCCTCAATGAACTCTTCTTCTACATAGGGATTCAACCTTTGCCTTTTAGCAAAGGTTTACTTAGTAGGCCTACTGGAAGGAGTGGCCTCTTCCCGGTCTCTTTTAGGATTCCTTTCCTCATTGAGAGGATTTTGTAAAACTGGAGGGTAACTCATGACTTGCTGAGGTTGAGCTAACTCCTCTAAAATTTTAGGATGCTCTGGCTCTTCTTGTTGTTTTGAATGTCCTACTTGGTCTGATGTCTCTTGATGCTTTGATGGTTGAGTACTGGGTTCCTGAGACTGTTTTGGTGATGAAGTCTCTCTTGGCACTTGTAAAAATGAATCTTAATTAAATATTCTTTTTAAATCTTCCATTACATTGTCAACTTCAACTTGAGTGCTATCCTAGTCTATGAGAGTTCCTTCCATCCATTCGGACTGATTTGCATATTGCTCAATCTCTAGGATCCTATGGTGTATGTAGGGGGATAGCTTATTCTTTTTCCTTTTGTCACAGATGAAGCTATGAGGATCATAGGGCTAGATGAAGCTCTTTTTCAATCTCATTCTCTCAAGGATTTCCTCTGCTTCTTGCCCTGCTTTCCTGTTGTTGCAAATAAAAGGGCCTAGGTGATCCTTTATCCTTAGTTGAGCTTTTTTCTTAGTCTTCACAAAGTGGATTTCATCCAAAATTGATCATTTGCCTGTAGTACTCCAGGGAAAATAATCTCATGGGGAGATATTTGGGCAGTTTATAGGGAGGCAACTCACACCCATAAATTCTGATCTTTGTATGGTTTTGGTACAAGTACCAATCCCCAACCTTGTACTGCTTGGATAACTAAAGAACTCTTTTAATATCTGCACTAATCCTTGGAGGAGGATTTCCCAATAACATAGTAGTTACTGGATGTACAAATAAGTCAATGAAATCCGTGTAAGGATGAGGAGAAGAACTAGAATAGTGAAAAATAGAAGTCCAGAAGATGACTGACCTAGGGTTCCCTCTGGTGTCAAGCTTTTGTATAGAGAAAGGGAATTTATCAGTTTGGTAGTAGAGAAAAAGATGATACAAGACTAAAGAATATTTAAATACTCTCTCCTGCTCTAATCTCATTAATTGTCATGCGTCTTATCTACAATGAATGTAGCATAGTCAAATTTAGTTGCACGAGGCTAAGCTGGGGTAAAAATGGACATATAGGCCAAGGTCATCTCATCTACATACTCATCAGTAGTAAAACACAAAATGCAAGCAATCATGGTGATGATATCATTGCCCAGATTAGTAAAGAAGCATGACATGTAAGGAGGGGGGTCTTTTGGCTTGTATTGTTCTTCAATAAAAGTCTGACAAATTTTGGAAATTTTGGAACTAGACAACTTTGAAGATTTATCAAGTAAATCGGCAATGGAAAGGGGAGTGAGGTCCTGACTAGGTTGCAATTGCAACATCTCATTTATGGATTCAGCTGTAATGGTAAATAGATTTTTCTAGTCTGAGGACATTACAACTCTCATATTGGGGTCGTAGTTTGCATGGCATTGATGGACAATATCTGGGAAAATATGGACAATGGGGAATTGATATTTAGGTAGGTTTGATTCCCAAAGACCTATTCTATTAGCATGGCTTAGATAATTGTCCCGGTACTTGTAGTGTAACTTCAAGGGGGTTTTATCAAAAGTGAGGCCTTTTATTTGAAAATCTGTCGGCCGAGGGGAGGTGGTCAAAATCCCTATGGGGAGTAGTGAGTGGCCTGAAATTTAGGGAGACGAGAGCTTCCATCCTTGGTTCTTGTGTTTTCAAGGACGTTGGGAGGGAAACTCAGGGATCTTATGGAGAACCAGGTTTGTTCTATGGAGTATTCAAAGTATTGGACTACTTAAATTCTGATAAAAACACTCAATTTCTAAGCAATTCAGTCCTGGTTTGATATAAACATAGGGTTTTCAATAGAATTGGGTAAATACCTAGTTATGGTGGTATGGAAAATGGAACGGCATGTGTTGCAGGTTGAAGCAACATCTCCAAGACAATGAAGTCATCAGCCTAAAATCCCAGCTGGAATATGCCTCCAGAGTTCATTAAATGCTGCAGAATGTAAATGAAGAACAAGAAAAGGAGATACTCAATCTAAGGCAACAAGTGGAAGAAGGAAGAAAGTCAGAAGAAATTTTGAAGAAGCAATGTCTTGAAAAGGAAGAGCAACATCAAGTTGGGGTAAATATCTTGACAGGTAAATTAGAAGATAAGGATAAGCTTTTACGATTTCAAGATAGTACTAAGGTCTTGGATGATATTCTTAGTAGTCAAAGGTCTCCTGCTATCAAGACTGGACTTGGAAAGAAAAGTATCAAAAGTTGCAAGTTGAAGCAACATCTCCAAGACAATGAAGTCATCAGCCTAAAATCCCAGCTGGAATGTGCCTCCAGAGTTCATCAAATGCTGCAGAATGTAAATGAAAAACAAGAAAAGGAGATACTCAATCTAAGGCAACAAGTGGAAGAAGGAAGAAAGTCAGAAGAAATTTTGAAGAAGCAATGTCTTGAAAAGGAAGAGCAACATCAAGTTGAGGTAAATATCTTGAAAGGTAAATTAGAAGATAAGGATAAGCTTTTACGATTTCAAGACAGTACTAAAGTCTTGGATGATATTCTTAGTAGTCAAAGGTCTCCTGCTATAAAGACTGGTCTTGGTTTCCATGAATCGGTTGAAGGTGAATCTAGCTGACAAGGTGAAGCAAGGAACTCTAAAGAGAAATCTAAAGTGATCAACGAAGAAATGAAAGATCCATCTCATCATCAA